>CAUJRU010002004.1:44874-98475 GCA_963277665.1 Viscum album
ATTGCCAAAATTATCTTGCAATTTTTCCGCACCAAAAGTTAGGGACCTCTCCCACTTCTTTTAAATAAAAAAATCATATTTGAAATTATCCATTTGAATATAAATTGGTTCTATTTTAATTAATTTATAAAAATCCCACTATATTACACTTTATGTTATTGTAAATGGAGGTCATTTATCTCCTCTCATCTTGACCTTTACTTAAGTCGTCACTATACCAAAATTTAGTAAGAGATCGTTTCCATCACATCTTGATTAAACAATCCTCTTTTCAAGAACCAGGTCGGGTCACCATCTGACCCAGCGCCCGACCCAGTCCGCATCATGGCCTGAAGGGCGTTTTGAATCCCCACAGGCTGGCACAAGTGCTTGGGTATGAAGAGTAACATGTGGGAACGTTTTACCTAAAATAAGAGGCAGAAAAACAACTAACAAGATAAATAAACAAATGCTTGAAAAAAACCCAAAAAAACCCCTAACATTGGAGAAAACATAAAGTTTACAATTCAACCAAAAACTCCAAGAAGACTACAAATAAAAGAAAGTTAACACATATATTCGCAAATTCATGCAACATGAGAGGCACCTCCTTAAACAACCATCGTCAGATCTGCATGGGAAGACCATCGATAACTTGGACCACCGTCACTAAGCATGATGTCACAACCTAGAATACACAAATAACAAGGTAAATATACACCTAAAGGTTTATGTAGGGTGTGATCCAAGAGCCCAGTAGGACGACACCCAATAAAAAGGTTCCATTCCACAACATCAAAAAGATAATTTAACATGCTTATTTAAAACCATTCTTTTAAAACGCTTTTAAAGAAAAAATTTAAAAACTAAAAGTTAAAAGGGAAGAGTACAGAAATAAAAACCATTTCACAATACTACTTTAAAATGGAAGGGAAACATTTATAAATAACATGCACGAACTCAGGTGTTCCTCTGTATTGTGACGGAAGGCACCACGCCATGAATAGTAGAGCATTGCGGGTAAATCCCTAAGGTTTATCTATCTCAAGTGGGACCCTAGAACATCGTGTCTCGGTGAAACATGGCTTAGAAACCACGACCCTTAGAAAACGTGGTTTAGAAGGCCATGAACTACAGAAAACGTGGCTTATAAGGCCACAACTATAAGAACCCGGATCTTTTTTCATGTATGTTTTTCCCGTATCTAGAGTTTTTTAGAAAAAATGAATTTTCTGGAAATTTCAGAACTACACTCCATGTACTTTCTAAGTACACGTCGTGTACTCTTTCCCCGGCTCGAAGCCATGTGTTGGTCGTGTCCGAGTCACACACACGGTGTGTAAGGCTGAGGGGGAGGCCGGTTATTTCGGAGTATGGAAAATTTGAAGTACACGATGTGTACTCCAAAAGTACACGCCATGTACATTCTTTTTTTCATTAAACGGACCGGGGTCGCGTCTAACCCCCATATCCGTCTTCTTCTTCAGGTTTCGACCGTCTGAGAGAGACCGTACGGTCGGATCTTCGACGGACGACCGCTCCGCCGTCCTTTCTCCGATTTGAGCACGGTCATTTGTGTTGGAATCGCAACGGTGAGTTCTTCCTTATATATTAGCCTTGTTTCTTGATTCCTCCTGGTTTCCAGGTTATCGTGGGATGAACGTTTTGTGCATTTTCTCATATCTACATCATTCTAAGGGGAATCTGTCGTCGAGATTCACATATATCGATCTCCTCAGATGGAGGTAAGTGGTTTGTGCCTTTCTATTGAAAGTTGATTAGTATTATGTGCAAATTCCACCAATACTCGTAAACGGGGTATCGCGTGTTTCATGTTTTTCCCCTGTTGCTTGCCCACTTTACTTGATTGATTTAGAAGAGGTTATTGCTTGTGATTAGAGTATTTTGTTTGTGCTCAGTTTTCTTTTCCATGCCTAGCCATAGGATTGTGGACTGTTGTTTTACTATTGCTGGTTAGCCTTAGTTGATAGCCAAGTAGTTCTTGAGGTTTACTTGGACGATATACACGCGCTGAGCATGTTTAGTTATACTCAGGACTGTGAGAACCTATAGTAGTAGACCAAAGGGAGAATTGACGGAAGGGCTTCTCCAGAGTGTCTTTTTAATCACGATGTGAGACCAAGAGGAAAACTGACGGAAGTGCTTCCCCAAAGATCCTTTAGCACGATACGAGACTATAGGGGGAATTGACAGTGAGTGCTTCCACAGAGTGTCTGCTTAATTACATAGCTAAATCATAGGGTTGCTAGTACGTAGAGGTTGAACCGTAGGGGTTAGACTGTGAGAGCTACCCAGAGGGTTACCTATTTTTCTCTTTTGTTGTTGGCTGCTTACTTGTGTGCTATGCTTGTTAGAACTATGGATTGTAGCTGTTTGTGCTTTTCTATTTACTGCTTCTTGTTTTAGTACTGCCATGTATTCATTGACTGTTAGGAACAAATATTTGGGTGGTTGCCTACTGGGATTGTATCTCACACCCGGTTTGGGCCATGATTTTGGGCCCAAGCAGACTATGTTGCTGCAGGTATAGATAAGGGAAAGCGCCCTTCTACTTCACGATCTTGATTCCACCGGGAGCTGGGGAGCATGGGACTGATCCGTGGCTCGCGATGTTGAGGATCATACTTTGTTTTTCTTTTTCACTTAGTTTCATTTGAATTTCATCACGTTGTTGTGTTTGTTGTTTTCCTTAGATACTTGTACCTACTGCATCTTTTTCATCACAGTTATATATATATACATTGCTTCCACTATTTGGTTTCTATTGTTGTGAATGTTGTTTATCATTTCCACTGTTATTATTATTTTCATACCTTGTATACCTTACCGAATGAGGGCATAGTTTCCACACTGACTCAACAAGGCCCTCGCTACTAGTCGAAAGCCTCTGGCATTCGGGGAAACACGCTTAAGGTCATGTGGCGAACTGGGTACGGGCACCAGTGGAGGGGATCTTGACTCGGGACGTTACAAAGTGGTATCAGAGGAGTTCTTTTCTCTTGATTTACTTTTTGGAGACTTTAGCCAGGGATAGGATGGATTTAGTACTTAGTATTAAGCTGTGCTTGGGAGTAGCTAACCCGTGTACAGGGAAAGGCCATACTACCTTGTTAATGGCAGTTTGCTGGTTTTGAGTTTTATGGTTGATATGTTTTCACCTAGAGTGATTCACATGACTTGTGCGGTTATTGTTTTGATATTTCGGTTCTATTTCTGTCGCATCCCGATGAGATGAGGGTATGCCATCTCATGAATCATATAGGCACTTGTAGAAATCACATGTCATGCATTCTTGTCATGCCATCTAGGGTGAATTAGTGATTGCATGCTGTTGTGATAGGCTCTGTGTAGATTATGCATGCTGTTGTGATAGCTGCTTGATATATTCTCTGATGTTGTGTTAGAAAACTGTTTGTTTTGTTCTTGGCTTAAAGTGAACGCCGAAGTTCGGTTCTTGAGGTGTTATGGGCCCTCACGTGTCAGAATTTGGAACCTTTTCCCTTGTTTTAGTATTTCTGTAATTATGTGCAGTTTCTGAGCTACTACACAGAAAAACCCAGAATACACAGCGTGCACTTTTTAGATACACGTCATGTAGTTTTCAGATCGTGTCATTGACTGTGTGAGAAGAACACGGTGTCGTAGAAGTAACTTGGGGAACACGCTGTGTACCATTGGTACACGTTTTGTGAGTCCGGATCCGTGTACCTGGCAGTGTCACTAACAACACGGGTTAGGGAATCTCGGGTAGAACACACCGTTTCCATATGGAATACGCCGTTTAGTCTTGTCCAGGTACCTGGCCGAGTCACGAACAACACGGGCCGACGTTACCTTCCTTTCCACACGCCGTGTTTATTCGAAACACGTCGTGTAGTCTTTCCCAGGTACCCGGCCATGTCACGAACAACACGGGATGGTGTCTCCTTCACCTATGCATGACGTGCTTGTTTGGAGCATTTCGTGTAAGGTCCAGCCGTGTAGACGGCCGTGTACTCAACAACACGGACCGTCGGAGCCTTGTCTAGTGCACGCCGTGTTTGTTTTGAACGCACCGTATAGTCTCGGGTTGAGTCGGACCGTGTGGGTTAGCCATGTAAGGAGACTCGGGTAGGGGGATAGTTTTCAAGTACACGTCGTGTGTGGGGGTCAACACGCCATGTAGTTTGTTGTGTACACGACTTGTAGGGCAGGGGTACACGCCCATGTCAGTGGATTAAATAGACACACTGTGTAGTTTTATACACGCCGTGTAGTCATGTTTTCCAATCTTGTGTGTTTTTCTACCCTGTTCCCGTTTGTGCTCTTGTTTTCTCTGTCCTTGTTTTCTTGATCTAAGGTGTGCTTTTGATCGTTCAGAGCTATGCCTCTGAGACGTCCTCCAGTCATACGTCTGTCGTCGGGCAGTGATCAGTTGCTGGATATGGAAGATCAAAGACATCCTATCAATCCCCCAGTCGAGCTAGCTTTGGCACCGGTTGTCGTACTAGTTGCAGGCATTGATGTATAGTTCAGGGAAGGTTTCATGAGGATGATGAAGGCCTTCCAGGGAGCACTTCCTCTTACCTCGTCTATGTCAGACATGACGTGGGTTTTCCAGGAGCAGTATCCTCCCACATTCTCGGGGGAGGGAGGACCTCAGGCTGCAGAGTCACGACTGGAAGCAATGATAACTATATTCGAGCATCAGGATACACCTCCAGAGAGGTGGGTCAAGATCTCCACCTACATGCTCTGAGACTCCACCATGAGGCGGTGGGACGTGATCTCACAGGCGGGTCAGTAGTAGGCTATGACTTGGGAGGAGTTCTAGCGTGTGTTCTACGACTACTTCTACCCGGAGACCCTAAGGGCCGATCGAGCCTAGGAGTTCATGAGCTTAGAGAAGGGTACTGTATCTGTCATGGATTATTACTCTTTTTTCACTAAGCTGCAGCGTTTTACACCCCTCCAGGATGGACGTTGGGTGTTCTTGGCGAGGAAGTTTGAGGATGGACTCAGGCGGGAGATCTGCTCGCAGGTGAACATCTTCCAGCTGACATCCATTACTTCCATCATCAACCAGGCACATATTGCGGAGTGCAATCTGAGAGACTCAGGATCTGCGAGCCAAGGAGGTTCTACTTCCAGAGCTGGCTTTCCTTCAGATGATAGCAAGAAGTGCCGTAGGGAGCCTACGCGCGGTGATTCAAGGAAGCGAGACGCATCATCAGGTAGTCAGGTGACATGCTACCAGTATGGCCGGATAGGGCATACGAGGCTGTAGTGCCAGAGAGACCACGTGGAGTGCCGATCTTGCGGCATGATGGGCCACCTTCAGTGTTTTTGTCAGGTTTTCCCACAAGCAGTAGGTGACCGATGTTCTTCCATGACTCCTCGTTCAGAAGCAGCCCCACCAGTCTCTCACCAGTCAGGGAACTGGAGTTCTTATGGCCATTCGTGCTGAGGTGGAGGTCGAGGCCGTGGAAGTCAGCCACTAGTCTCTTAGCACCATCAGGGAGGTTCATCTCAGAGTGGTCAGTCAGGGGCGCAGGGCCGCGGTGCAGGCCAGTCTTTCGTCGTGGAGCAGACATATCATGAGCAGGATCCCAACCCTTCTACTATTTGAGGTACGATTTTAGTAGCCTCAGTTTTATCTTCATCCCTTTTCGATACTGGTTCTACACATAGCATTATCTATGTTGCTGTTGTGGAGATCCTTGGACTCTGTATCTTTTCTTCTGCTGACTCGTTGACACTAGAAACACCCTTGTGGATGAGGACATATAGTGTACTCCAGTGTAGAGAGTGCCCTCTCGAGGTTGCAGGGTGTCGCTTCTTATGGGATCTTTATGTCCTGGAGACGACAGGCTATGAAGTCATTCTCGGCATGGACTAGTTGATTCCCTTCCAGGAAGTCATTGACTGTTATCGTCATAGATTCAGTTTCATTTCACCAGATGGTGAATCTTTCCTTCATAGAGGTGAATGGGACGTTAGGGCGGGTCGGGCGAGACTCAAGCATCTTGGGCTAGGAGGGGTGACAGCCCAGATTGCTAGCCTTTATCTAGATGATCAGGGGACTCCACAGTTGGAATTTCCTCTAGTGGTGGATCTCTTCAGGGATGTCTTTCCAGAGGACTTTTTGGGTTTGCCTCCAGAGCGTGAGGTAGACTTCTCTATTGAGCTCGTGCCAGGAGTGGTACCGGTGTCCATTCCTCCATATAGGATGGCCACACCTGAGTTGCAGGAGCTCAAGAAGCAGTTGGAGGAGCTACAGGCTAAGGGTTTCATCCAACCCAGTACTTCTCCTTGGGGTTCGCCTGTCCTATTTGCAAAGAAGGTAGACGGTACCCTTCGGATTTGTGTGGATTATCGGAAGCTAAACTAGTTGACGGTCAAGAATCGATATCCCTTTCCGCGGATTGATGAACTTTTCGATCAGATTCAAGGAGCCTGGGTGTTCTCAATGATCGAATTGAGGTCCGGTTATCATCGTTTGCACATTAGACCATCAGATATACCTTTGACAGCCTTCAGGAGCAGTTTTGGTCTATATGAGTATACAGTCATGTCGTTCGGTCTCACGAACGTGCCTGCAGTTTTCATGGCCCTGATGAACCGAGTGTTCCATCCTTACTTGGACTCTTTCTTCGTGGTCTTCGTGGAAGATATCTTGGTGTACTCTCACACTCGACAGGACCATGACCCCCACCTTGAGATCATTCTGAGTACACTGAGAGAGAATCGGCTTTATGCAAAACTATTGAAGAGCCATTTCTGGATGGATCAGATTCACTTCTTGGGTCACGTCATTTTAGAGGAAGAAGTATCTGTGGACCCAGAGAAAGTTAGAGATGTAGTTTCCTGGGAGCAGCTGAAGAATGTTTTTGAGGTACGGAGCTTCTTAGGGATGGCTAGATACTACAGACACTTCATTCAAGACTTTTTTTTGTCTAGAAGCACCTTTGACAGGTCTGACCAAGAAGGGGGCGAAGTTCTTATGGTCAGATTCTTGTGAGTCATCTTTTCAGGAGCTGAAAGGGAGGTTGACATCAGCACTGATACTAGTCTTGCCAGAGCCAGGCACAAGCTACACTGTTTACTGTGATGCTTCGGGTATCGGGCTGGGAGTTGTGCTTATGCAGGATGATAGAGTCATTTGCGTATGGGTCTCGGCAGTTGAGGCCACATGAGAGGAACTACCCTACACACGGTCTGGAGTTGGCAGCTGTTGTTCATGCCTTGCGCTGTTGGAGACACTATATTTTGGGAGAGCACTTTGTGGTCTTCATTGACCACAAGAGTCTTATGTATATCTTCACTAAGCGTGATCTGAAACTGAGGCATAAGAGGTGGGTCGAGTATCTTCAGTCTTTTGATTTTGAGCTCACCTATACACTAGGAAGGGGCAACACCATGGCCGATGTGTTGAGTAGGAGAACTCATATTTATGATGTTCAGGAGGCCAGTAGTGAGTGGAAATTGATGGCTCTGTTCTCTGAGATGCATCTGGAGGTGCATGACAGACGGGGAAAGACTTTTCTATCTTCTGAAGATGTTACCTCTATGATACTTGATCGGGTACGGATGAGGAAGCTATCAGACTCAGAAGGCTTAGTCCTGCAGGAGAGTGAGTCAGGAGGGGACCCTCTTACTGTATGGATATTGGGTGAGGATGAGATCTTGCGCTTCCATGGACGCGTATGGGTTCCAGCAGACATATGCGAGGAGCTGATGCAGGATTTTCATTCATCTGTTTGGGCAGTTCATCCTGGCATCATCAAGATGTATCGGGACCTTTATCGCCAATACTGGTGGCCTAGTATGAAGAAGGATGTTGCTGGTTTTTTCTTGAGATGTTCTACTTGTCAGCAGGTGAAAGCAGAGCATCAGCGACCAGCGGGGCTTTTACAGCAGTTACCCATTCCGGAGTGGAAGTGGAATGATGTTGCGATGGACTTCGTGACCGGGTTGCCGAGATCACCTCAAGGAAATGATGTTGTTTGGGTTATCGTTGATAGACTTAAGAAGGTTGATAAATTCTTTCTGATCAAGGAAACCTTCAGTTTTGATGATCCGGGACGACTTTACATCAGAGAGATCGTTCATCTGCATGGAGTTCCACGCTCTATTGTTTCAGACAGAGATGTGCGCTTTACCTCTTTGTTCTAGTAGGGACTTCAGAAGGCCTTGGGTACACAGGTACTTTTGAGTACAGTATACCATCCCCAGACTGATGGCCAGTCCGAGCACACGATCCAGGTGCTTGATGATATGCTCCGGGCTAGCATCCTGGACTTTGGCGGTTCTTGGGAGAAGCATATTCCCCTGGTGGAGTTCGCCTACAATAACAGTTTCCAGGAAACCATTTAGATGGTGACATACGAGGCTTTGTACGGTAGGCCATGCCGATCACCCTTATGCTAGCTAGAGGCAGGAGAGGCAGCTTTGCTGGGACCTCGTTATGTTCAAGAAACTTCAGAGCAGATAGAGCTGATTTGGAAGAGGATGGCTATAGCGTAGTCTCGACAGAAGTCTTATGCTGATCAGTGGAGACGACCTCTGGAGTTTGAGGTCAGTGATCAGGTTTTCCTACGTGTCGCACCGAGTTTGGGACACAAGAGGATTCAGAGATAGGGTAATCTTTCACTGCGGTACGTAGGGCCGTTTGAGGTCTTGGAGAGAGTGGGGTCGGTTGCCTATCGGTTGCAGCTACCTCAGAGGTATCGGGCCATGCACGACGTCTTCCATGTCTCTCAGCTCCGATGTCACTTTCCAGATCCGTCTCACGTTGTTCAGCCCGAGGAAGTCGAGCTTGAAGCGGATGTGTCATTTGAGGATCATCCTATCCGGATTGTCGATCGTAGTACGAAGGTTCTCCGCGGGCGGTCTGTTCCTCTAGTACGAGTGCTATAGCAGCACGGGCAAGTACAGGACGAGACATGGGAGAGGGACACTGATGTACGATCATAGTGGCCGGAGCTGTTCGTGGTTTCTCCTTTTTCGCCTCGTTAGGGAAATTCGGGGATGAATTTCTTTAAGGGGGAAAGTTTGTAAGAACCCAGATCTCTTTTTAGGTAAGTTTTTCCCGTATCTGGAGTTTTTGAGAAAAAATAAATTCTCTAGAAATTTCAGAAGTACACATCGTGTACTTTTTGAGTACACGCCATGTACTCTTTCCCCGACTCAAATCCATGTATTGGATGTGTCTGGTCCACACACACAGTGTGTAATGCTGAGGTGGAGGCCGGTTATTTCAGAGTACAGAAAATTCGAAGTACACGTCGTGTACTCCGAAAGTATACACCGTGTACTTTCTTTTTTTCATTAAACGGACAGGGGTCACGTCTAACCCCCATATCCATCTTCTTCTTCAGGTTTCGACCATTTGAGAGAGACCGTACGACCGGATCTTCGACGGATGACCACCCCACCGTCTGTTCACCGATTCGAGCACAGTCAGTTGCGTTGGAATCGCAGCGGTGAGTTCTTCCTTCTTCTTTAGCCTTGTTTCTTGATTCCTCTTGGTTTCCAAGTTATCGTGGGATGAACATTTTGTGCGTTTTCTCAGATCTACGTCGTTCTAAAGAGAATCTGTCGTCGAGATTCACATATATCGATCTCCTCGGATCAAGGTAGGTGGTTTGTGCCTTTATGTTGAAATTTTATGAGTATTATGTGAAAATTCCACCAATACCCGTGAACAGGGTATCACGTGTTTCCTGTTTTTCCCTTGTTGCTTGCCTGCTTTACTTGACTACTTTAGTAGAGGTTATTTCTTGTGATTAGAGTATTTTGTTTGTGCTCAGTTTGCTTTTCCATGCCTAGCTATAGGATTGTGGACTGTTGTTTTACTATTGCTGTTGAGCCTTAGTTGATAGACAAGTAGTTCCTGAGGTTTACTTGGACGATATACACGTGCTGAGCATGTTTAGTTATACTCAGGACTGTGAGAATCTAGATTAGTAGACCAAAGGGAGAATTGACGGAAGGGCTTCTCCAGAGTGTCTTTTTAATCACAATGTGAGACCAAGCGGAGAATTGATGGAAGGGCTTCTCCAAAGTGTCTTTAACTACGATGTGGTCCATATGGGGAATTGATGTGGAGTTCTTCCCTAGAGAGCCTTTAGCACGATACGAGACTATTGGGGGAATTGACGGTGAGTGCTTCCCCAGAGAGGCTGCTTAATTACGTAGCTGAACCAGAGGGTTGCTAGTACTTAGAGGTTGAACCGTAGGGGTTAGACTGTGAGAGCTACCCAGAGTGTTACCTATTTTTCTCTTTTATAGTTGGCTAATTACTTGTGTAAAATGCTTGTTAGAACTGTGGATTGTAGCTATTTGTGCTTTTCTGTTTACTGCTTCTTGTTTTAGTACTGCCATGTATTCATTGACTATTAGGCACAGATCTTTGGGTGGTTGCCTACTGTGATTGTATCTCACACCCTGTTTGGGCCATGCTTTTGGGCCTAAGAAGACTATATTGCTGCAGGTATAGATAAGGGTAAGCGCCCTTCTACTTCAGGATCTTGATTGCATCGGGAGCTGGGGAGCATGGGACTGAGTCGTGGCTCGCGATGCTGAGGAGCATACTTTGTTTTTCTTTTGCACTTGGTTTTAGTTTTATTTCAGCATGTTGTTGTGTTTGCTGTTTTCCTCAGATACTTGTACATGTTCCATCTTTTTCATCACAGTTATATATATATATTGATTCTGCTGTTTGGTATCTATTGTTATGCATGTTGTTTATCATTTTCGTTGTTATTGTTGTTTTCTTACCTTGTATACCTTACCGAATCAGGGAATAGTTTCCCCACCGACTCACCAAGGCCCTCAATGCTAGTCGGCAACCTCTGGCATTCGGGGAAATGCTCTTGAGGTCATGTGGCGAACCGGGTATGAGCACCAGTGGAGGGGCTCCGGACTCGGGACATTACAACAACACTCAGAAAAGCATATTTTTAGTTAGTGTTGAAATCGTCAGTCCTGCCAGTGAAACCGGGTCGAGCCACCTCTGGAACACTAACCCACTAGTCTAGTCCCCCCCCCTCCTAGCTACATGGGGTTTCCCCTTGTGCTCAATCAAGTTTCACATTTACAAATCACTAAGACAACACATTTACACCCAAAATTCAAGCCAAACATGGTACACAATGTGCCACCACTTACACACCCAAACCCCACTATAAAAAAACACATACTAAACCATTTGATAAACATGCCTCACACCACTTATGCAATTTTATTGTTCATAAAAAAATTAAAAAACAATTTGAAAAGGCACCACAAAACTTTACACCCAAATACATGTTCTAAAATCCCCCTTTTTAGACAAGATGCACACCAAAACAATTTTACATCATAAATCACATCCCATGCATGACTTAATAAATTATTTAAACAACTAATAAATAGTTTCTAATTGGAACATCAGGTTTCACATGGAAAATGCCTAATTTTCACACAATAGCGACACCTAAAATTTAACACATGCTTAACTCTTTCAAACACCACGTCCCCACATGACATTCAATTAAATAAATTAATGTAAACAATTTATAAAGCATTTAAGATTAACACATGACAATTTACACCAAAAACATACCTGATCTCATGCAAAAACACCACTTAAAAACTGAATGTGCAGCACAACCGTTCCAAAACATGTTTTTTTGCTAATCCAACTATTTAAAATTTAAACAAAAAGGTGTACAATAAGTTCAACATTCCATAATAAAAAAATTCCATTAAACCCCTTTTTTATACACTCTCACCATAAGTTATTTTGAAAATATTTTTCACTTTTAAGATTGGTCCCGAAATTGTTTTTCAAGAAACACCAAAATATGATACGCACGACACACAACCAAATTTTTTTAGGAAAGATACATTTCTAACTCAGATATATAATAAACGATTAATAAATTATATTCTCCACACCTAAAATACTTAATTAAATGTTACCAATAACTCTCACAACAAGACTCATATAATGGGTAGACCCAATATCACATGTGCATGTCAAAAATATTTCTGAGGACATTTCGGGAAACCCAAAAAACTCCTAAAACCCATTTTTAAAAAACATTGCATCAAATCAGACACCAAAACCTAGCCACTATCTATATTAGAAACCCAACATCAACATTTAGACACAAAACAATTAGAAAACATGAAACACATCACATAATAAAACAAAGGAATACATTAATAAATTTAAAAAAACATATTAAATTAATCTAATGATGCTAAAGCACAAAAACACCTACTTTTGATGCAGAATTTATCATAAATTGGTGTGAAACTTCACTCGCACCTCAAATGCCCCATAAGGAAACCAAATTGGACCCTAAATCAATAATTCAAACCAAAACAAATAAAAAAATTTCCATAAATTAGACCACTTACTTAATGGAACCTAAAATATACCACAAAAAAGAAGTGGAAAACCCCAAACCATGGAGGGAGAGGCCTACCCAAAAGGAGAGGATGTGGCGGTGCTACATGACCTTGTCCAAGAGGTCCGATTTCCAGAAATGGGTTGTCTGGGGAGGGGGAGGGTTGTAATTTGTGCATGGATGAACATGGAGGAGGCGCCGATGGAGTTTCGGGTCGGTCGGAGGTGGGAAGGAGAGGGTGGTGCCAGCTTAGAGAGTCACCAGGAAAGAGTTTCAGCTGGCCGGACGTGGGGGTGGCGGCGGCTGCTCCGGAGGTTGGTTGAGGGGGTCGTCGACAGGGGTCCGTGTGGGTCTGAGTGGGTCTGAGAGGGGGGCATGGGAGAGGAAGATGGGGGAGAAGGGTTGGATAGAGTAGGGAGCTTCGGGGTTCACCGGATAGAGGAAGGAGGGTCGGCACCATGAGGTGGAGCTGCCATGGTGGGGTGTGAGCAGAACCATAGAGATAGTGGGACTTGCAGCGCGATGCTAAAGAGATAGGGGGAGAGGGATTCCACGCAAAAGAAACCTAAAAAAATAAGATAAAAATATAAAAGTAAAAAAAACAAACTTAGAATAATAATCATAGTAATAGTTATATTCATAATAATATTATTGTTATTATCATTAAAAATAAGGTTTGTTAAATTATTAACAAATATTTCTAATTTTATTCCTTTTTTCATTTATTTTTATTCGTTCACACGTTTAATTTTTTCTTTTTTATTTAACTGTTATTAATTTGTTTTATTTTATTATTTTATCATCGAGCAGGTCACACGGCGGCCCAGGTGAAACCGCACAGCTTCGTAATCATCGTTCGCTTGTGCGTCGCACACTGCCAAGCCTCGAAGACTCATTTATCAACAAATCTCAAAACTCAAAAATATTAATTATTATAATATTAATAACAACTTATTAAAATTTATATTATTAATGCCATCAATAATAATAATAATGATAATAATAATAATAATAATATTCTCAAAAATTATTATTATCATTAACGTAGTCCCTTAATTATTATTATCTTTATTATACATTACATTTTTATTTTTATTTTTCATTTTAATATTCATTTCAATTTATTTACCTGCCTTGAACATCAAGCTGGTCATGTGCTGAATTGGGTGAGGTCACACGATGACTCGGGAAAGGCCGCATAGCTTCAACCGTGGTGCGCTAAATGCTCTCAAGGCCAAGACATGTGTTCTTTAAATAAGAAATCAAAAATTTTATGTGGGATTTAACCCCAAATAACCAATGCCTATAAAATCAATAATTTTAAAAACGACGGGTGTGACAGTTCTCCCCACCATAAATCTTTCCGTCCCTGAAAAGTGACAACTATGGTTGACACTCAAAGAAGAAACGGATACCCCACTAAAGATCAAATAGGATCTCCACAATCAATGATGAAAATGAGGAAAAAGCATCATGCTCAAAAAAAGTGACTCAAAGACAACTTCTTGAAACGCGTAAAAAGACTCTCTAATATGTGACACTCACCCCAATGAGCTAGAACACCTTCATTTGACTGGTCAAAGGAAATAACTCTCAAACCCACAGAAACCAACTTCACAAGCTGAAACACCTAAATCACTATTAAATGAAAATCACACCGTTTGGAAGGAACAAACAAAAAAATCCAACCACATCCAAGGAATACTCTTATCACCTACCACCAAGTCATCTCTTGAGACATAACTAAAAAGGACAACAAGGGAAATCCCCAAAGGGCTACCCACCATTATAAATCTTCTAACAATCGAGAGAATGTTGTAAAACTGACATTAGTAGGCCCGAGCAGACACCCCACCATTGTAAAAAAGGCCAACACCGATTTATTCCAGATACTTTTGAGAAAGACCCGTTGTGGGTCTCCCCACCATTAGTATCAATGAAATATACAATACATTGAGAAATTTTTTATAGTGACTAAACACCCCCCCCTCACAACGGGCGTGGAGGGAGGGGCCCAACTATCGGGGTATCAAAAACACATCTGAAGACAAACCAACATGTCCACATCCCTGGATGATCCCTATTCAACATTGAGACCTATTTGCCCAAACAGCCCCATAAGGACCACTAAAAGTGATTACATCTACTGGGACGCAACCCCCAGGAAATTAAGGTAACAAGAAGACAACACCTTCTCATAGCCAAAAGAAACCCCATGCACCAAGAAGGGTCTTTTGTAATGGAACAACAACAGAGATGAATTTAAATCATCTTCACCTTCAATACAAACGAAAAAAATAAATTCAGGGTCTCAAGCAATCCCGGGGTTCATGACCACGCGTAAGCTTCACTCTGAGTCCCATGGCTAGATCCCTGATGTTTGAAGAATCTGCTGACTTGCAGTCAGGTATTGAAGACTCCTGAATGGAGCTTCTCCTTTTTGGTTCCACACGAAACCACACCGCAATCGAGACAAAACCAAAAAAACACAATGCACCACGACATCCAACTACCCCCACATGGATCATTTACCAATAGAGGGGTTTAGATGATGCACATTCATCACCTCTTCACCTTAAATAAGAAAAATATGAATGAAGTTTTCATGAAAAACACTCCTCTTTTGATAGAAAAATCAAAACTCCCCAAGAGGAGGATGCACTCCGATGAAAACAATCATTCTCGAAGGGTTCTATGAAATCTACCTTTTCTCATCAAGAAAAATCAAGCTAAAAGACGTCACCAAATGTGACCCTTTCAGCTGATGAAAGCACTACGAACCTTTCAAACCATTGGTCAACACCGATAATTCTGAACCGCCTTCACCCTTCCTTACTCGAATTTCTTTCACCGATTCCAGGGGAAACTTCAAACACAAAAACGCCAAACTTTGTACCCGACAACTCACACAACTCATAGAGACCAAAAATCCCTTCAAATCCCCTGGCATATGTCATCCCTCTGTGAGAGGATCTGTTTAGTTGTAAAAAGGAGAGGTGGGTTCAATTATAGAATTCAAGAAGAGAGTCCTCTGATCAACTGGAGGGTCGGCCAATGGTGAATTGTCCGCGGCTACACTTTAATCGCATGTCAATTCTTTATGGGGGGTGTACACTAGTCAAGAAAGAAAACCATGGACCCAATCAAATTGGTACAATGGTCAAGACATACCACAAGCGAACACTAGACATGCAGGGGGGAACCACTACAAGGGCTTCCTGAACCACTTTTCAAAAGAATTCACTAACTACACGCTTGTATACCAACTTGCAATTATGAATTCAAACTCAAAACACAAATCATTCAGAAAGAATCCTCGGCTCAAAACTTCTCACATCCGATATTTCCAAAACACAAGGACACACCACATAATCACTGGTTACTAAAACACCAAATTCCCTTTTAACAAAACATTTTAAAAATTATCCACGCTAGTGCATTTCACAAACACCAATGGTGTCCCATGGGCCACGTACATGGATGTTCTCATGCCACACCAACACCCACCTCATAGCCACCCATGAATTCATTCTCTCGTGTCATTGACCATTTATTTTCCATAAAAACTCATGCATGTGGTTGCCCAAGAGAACACCAAGGAACGAAACAAAATCTTTCCATTTTTCAAAACAAAAACAATCAACCCACACCTTTCAAACCACATATATCATTTCTTTTTTAATGTTCTTCATTTCAAAACATTTTCCAAAACCAAATTGTTTTTACTTAAAAACCAAATTTCCACAATTGTAAAACAAAGAAGTGAGGAACAGTGAAAGAGAAAACTAATGTCTGCGGGTAACTGAAACATATGGTTGGCAGCCATACGCTAATCATGCCACTATCACAAAGAGTATTATTGGATAGCATCTCTGGCTTCACATGGCTTGCCAAACCCTGTGATCTCACTGGGACCACTGACCCGACTCCCTTTTCATTTCCCCTAGACAAGATTAACTACAAGGACCAAAGATTAGACAGACCTCGACTTACTTTGGTAACTTGAGCCCCGCCATGAGGTGTGCTGGCCAAGAATCATGCTCGTAGCCAGAACATCAAGTTCCAACAACCTTAACTCTATTATACCATGAATCCATCCCAAAAGAACACGACCCAAGAGAGAAAACATGTGATCTGACACCATTTTGTCACGAACCAGGCCTGGTCACCATCCGACTCGGTGCCCGAACCAGTCCGCAACATGGCCCGAAGGGTGTTTCCGATTCCCACGGGCTGGCACAAGTTCCTGGGTATCAAGAGTAACATGTGGGAATGGTTTACCCAAAATAAGAGGAAGAAAAACAACTAACAAGATATATAAACAAACGGTATAGAGAAAAACCAAACAAACCCCTAACATTGGACAAAACATAAAGTTTACAATTCAACCCAAAAATCTAAGAAGACTAGAAAGGAAAAAAATCTAACACATCTATTTGCACCTTCATGCAACATGGAGAGCCACCTCCTTAAAAACCATCATCATACCTACATGGGAAGACCATCGTTAACTCATACCACCATCACTAAGCACAACGTCACAACCTGGTATACAAAAAGAACAATGTCTACATACACCCAAAGTTTTATGTAGGGTGTGAGCTAAGAGCCTAGTAGGACGTCACCCGACAAAAAGGTTATATTCCACAACATCAAAAGGATAATTTAACATGCTTATTTAAAACCATTCTTCTAAAATTCTTTTAAGGAAAAAATTTCAAAACTGAAATTGAAAAGGGAAGATTACTGAAAGAAAAATCATTTCACCATAATACTTTAAAATGGAAGGGAAACATTTATAAAGAACATGCACAAACCCAAGTGGTCGTCCATATACCGACAAAAGGCACTACGTCATTAATAGTAGAGCACTTCGGGTAAATACCCTGATATTTATCTAGCTTTAGTGGGACCCTAGAACGTATTGTCTCAGTGAAACGTGGCTAAGAAACCATAACCCTCAGAAAACATGGCTTAGAAGGCCACGACCCTTAGAAAATGTGTCGTAGAAGGCCACAGACCTCATAAAAGAATATGTTTAGTTAGTGTTGCAATCGTCAGTCCTGCCAGTGAAACCGGGTCGAGTAACCAACAGAACACTATCCCACTAGTCTAGTCCCCCCGCCCCCTCCTAGCTACTCGGGGTTTCCCCTTGTTCCCAATCAAGATTCACATTTACAAATCACTAACACAGCACATTTACTCCCAAAAGTCAAGCCAAACAAGGTACATAGTGTGCCACCACTTACACACCCAAACCCCACTCTAAAAACACACATACTAAACCATTTGATAAACATACCTCACACCACTTATGAAATTTTATTGTTCATAAAAAGATTCCAAAAAATTTTACAAAGGCACCACAAAACATTACCCCTAAATACATGTTCCAAAATCCCCCTTCGTAGACCAAACACACACCAAAAATATTTCACATCATAAATCACATCCCATGAATGAATTCATAAACTATTTAAACAACTAATAGAATGTTTCTAATTGGCACATCGGGTTTCACATGAAAAACGACTAATTTTCACACAATAATGACACCTAAAATTTAACACATGCTTAACTCTATCAAAAACCACATCCGCACATCACATTCAAATAAATAAATTCAAGTAAACAATTTATAAAACATTTAAGATTAACACATGACAATTTACACCAGAAATTTACTTGATCTCATGCCAAAACACCACTAAAAAACCGAATTTGAAGCACACCCGTTCCAAAACATTTTTTCCGATAATCCAACTATTTGAAATTTAAATAAAAAGGCTTGAAATAAGTTCAACGTTCCATAATAAATAATTTTTCATTTAAACACCTTTATTTATACACTCTCACCTTTAGTGATTTAGAAAATATTTCTCACTTTTAAGATCATACCAAAAAACCATTTTCAGGAAACACCACAATATGATATGCATGACACACAACCAATTTGTTTCAAGAAAGATACATTTCTAACTAAGATACATATTAAAATTTTACCAAATTTTATTATCCACACCTAAAATAATTAATTTCATGTTTCTAATAACTCTCAAAATAATACTCATATGATGGGTAGAACCAATATCACATGTATAAGGCCCCAGCCTTAAACATTACTTAATCTTGAGTTATTTCAAGAATAAACATTGAGGATCTTTTAATGTTTATAGTTTTAGAGAATTGGATCATAAATAATGCATTACATTCCCCATTTAAACAAGGTGGTTACATCAAAGATAGTATTTATTTTTTTCCACCAAAGGAAACATATTTAAAATAAAACTTGGTTTCTTTATTGACACTTCCTCAACACTATCATCACATTATATACTTTTCCCTTGACCTGTGAAAAACATTTTAAAAAATTGGGATGAGCATAAAAAGCTCAGTAAGGGATATAAAAATACGGAAAGAAAACATTAGTCAATGTATACATAAGAATCAATGAAATAATACTTTACTCATAAAACATAATCACTTTAACATACCTCATAAAATAATAAGATTTATGAATAACTCATAGAAATCGTAAGACATAAAGGTAACTTGAGGCATTCATAACATTCTTACGTAGGGAGTAATCCTCCTGGTTACATTTGGAATACCCATCACAGTATATTCCCTAAATATCTTTGGAGAAATCTTAGAGTTTAACTAATTCACGTTACCCAATGAATTGGAGAGCTATCTTGGGCTCACCCGCCCTTAGTTTATCACAGAACCACCCGAATTCATAAACAATGCCCAAGAACCATAACATTATCATATCACATAAAACATGCATTAAAGAAACATAACATTTCCACATTGCAATAACAATATAACATTGTATGATATTGAAATAATAAATTGATTATAAAAACCATTTTCAATACCAAAATATGTAAAAAGATTATATGGTATTTTTTTCCTTTGAAAACATTACGACTTATTAAGAAAGCCATAGATCAAATAATACTCGCAGCGGCGAAAAAGGTCATTGTCACCGCTTACGTTAAAAAAAGAAACATTCCTTTTTGTCATTTAGTAAAACGCTTCGTAGTGAAAATATATCCTTTTAATGAAATGAAAAGTCAAAATGGTTTTATACACCGTATAAAATAAAGTCATGTAAAAATCAAAATATGCCTCAATGAAAGGAGATTGAGATGAAGTCCCGTACAAAGACAGTATCCTTAGATTAAGGATAAATCAATTACATAATTATGGGTGACAAATAATAATATACCCAATATATGAGGATATTAAGTGTAAGAAAATCAGAGGTTATCCATACATATTCATAGCATGACATAATCAAGAAGTAGAGGTTTAACCCAAAGAATTGAAATTGGGATAAGAAGTTCCCTTACAAAAATTCGACAGCCAAACGACGTCACATAAAAATTCGGAAAATGAATTTATGAGAGAGAAAATGGTATATAATCACTTGGTCATAAAATTTACATCAATAAGGATATATAATAACATATCCCAACATAATATTATGTAAATTAAAAGACATAACAAAAGGAAGTCTTTTAAAAAGAGGACGGTGAAAGGTTCCCTTACTGATTTGGGTAACTTTAAAAATGTACACCCCATGAAAGAAGGACTATACAATGTTGATGTAAATACCCATAAACGAATTTATATTAAAAAAATGGTAGAATAATTGTTAGTACATACACCACTCAGTGGAGATAGTGGAAAATATGGCATGAATCTCACTGGAATAAAAAGTGAGATAAAAAAATCCCCTTACGAAAATTCTGTAGCCTAACAGCATCACTTAAAACATCCAAAAATGGATTGATGAGATCAAATAGGGTCTCTCATAATATGAAAATAAAAATTACATTAATAGGTATATAAAATAATATCCCCCTACATAATAAAGATGAGCTTAATATAAATGACATAAAGTAGTGTACTTAAAAAGAAAGAAAGAGGCAGGATCCCTTACCTCAAGTCCGACTTGTTCTCATTCGTTATTTATATTCCTGAATAATAAACATAGGTCAATTTATAATTTCTTAAGGAAATACTTTAAATTTTATTATTCAATTCATATCACATATTACCATTTTATAATAATTAGTTAATTATGTGAGTTCATATCATATGTTTTATCGATGTTTGGTACATGAGTCAAAAATAAATTTGTTTGAAAAGAATTGTCCATGTAGTTATTTGTACATCATCTCCAGAATAGTATTAATGAGTTAAATATAATATATTTCCAGTATATATTCATTTTATACTATTCCATAACATTTGGAGACAAAAAATGAAATGCATCGTTCATGGAGACGGTAGGCTGTACGTACGCATGAACACTACTTTCATTTCTTTGTCATATTAAATGAATTAAAACTAAATGAGACATATATATATATTATAATTTCAGTAAAATATATATGTTATATAGGTCACATAAGTTCATTAATTTCACTCTTTATACATACCATGTATTGCATGAACGAGTCACATCACTTGAGGGGGTGGTAGTCAACACTTCCTCAGATGAAATTATCACAATTACACAACATAAAAAGCATAACGATATGATATAAACATAAAATACATAATCATATAGAAAACATAAATAAAATATATATAATATATAAATATAGTTACATCATAATGGCCATCATTAAAGTTGTTAAGAAAAGATTGAACAATCATCGTTTTGTGAGACAGTAATTTTTCACCCATAGAAATAGTATGTTCTTTAACCATTAGACGAAGGTGTGTGTAATTTTAAGTCAAATACTTCTCATAAAAAATCCTAGTATATTGAGGATACTGTTGTTGTTATTTAATCAAATAATAAGAATTTTTGGGGGAGTTAAGAAGGAAAATTCAACAAAGGATTTTGCGAGAAGGTGTTACCTCAAAATAGAGTATCTTCTTTTGATTTGAGGAAAATGCACTCTTGAAAAGAGTTCTTCCAAAAGTGAGGCTTCTAGGAGGAAGAGAGGGATGTAGGGAGACAATATGAGAAGAGGATGGACGAGCCAAGGGCTTTAGAGGTTTGGTTATGGGGTAGAGGTGGGGTCTTTTTATAAGAGGGGGGAGGGGAACTCTTGGAAAGTCATGAAATATTAATTTATTATAAAATGTTTTTCAAATTAGAATTTTTCCAAAATGATATATTTCTAGGATTAGAGGATAAAGGGTAGAAATACACTAAACCAATAGGATTTAAAAAAATTTGGGTCATATAATTCACCTTATCTTTTCATTTTAACCCTTAGTTAAAACTAATAATTCTTACCACGCCTTTTTTATTTATTATCAAACCATAGGGTCATAATAATTACATTAAAATTTCAATAGTATCATAATTGTATAAATAATGATATTATTAATATATTATATGTCACTTTAAGTAATATTAGATTTTTTTAGACTAATATACCATTTAATAAAATAACAATTGTTTTAAAAACTCATTTATGCCAATTTCGACACTATTGGTAGTTGACATTTGATAAAGGCATAAAAGCTTTATTACTTCAAAATATGAGTATTAACATAAATTTTACATATCATAATCATCTATAAAATTATTTTATAGCATAAAAAGTCTCAAAACATAATTATTTTAACACTTATAATATCATTTATTTAAATCATTCATTAATGAGGTAATAACTACATCATCATTGTGTCAAAAATACATTTATTTATTTAATTTCTAATTTTTTTTAACAAAATATAATAATGTAGGAAAAATTTTTAGGTTTAAAATGACTATTTATAGTAAAAAATATCATTTATATAAACAAAACTAAAATTGTTTTACTTAGGTGGTACATACTTTGGTTATATTTTCCTTTCATTAAAAATAATATGATAAAAGGTCACTATCACCCTAAAGTGATTCCATAGGGTCCCAAAGTTTTCACAAGGAGTACCATGGTTGGCCATGACACGACCAGTAGAATTAGGACACATTTTGGGGTCATTTTTAATTTTTATGATATTATTTTATTACCCTTAACTACCTGATTACTAATTAATCTTGATAATTAAAGATAATTACCGTCATTACAATTCATAATGTCCAAAAACAAAAGAGTATTAATTACACAATTGAGACCTTCTAATTACAAATATGGAATCCATTTTACCAAAATAAAAATAGATAAATTTCAGTAATTAATTTAAAAATAATTCTCGTTGTCAAAACTAAAGACAGTTTTTTAAGAAGTACAATTTATTAAAAGTTTGACTTGTTTTTACATCCAATTGAAATGTAAAATTACATACATTGACCACAATTGTATTAAATGATAAAAAATAATTCAATTATAGTTTAAAACCAATTAAATTTTCAATCTAACTATATAAATAAATTGGATGAAAAGGAAATTTTTAATTAAAATGCTGTATTTTTTCATTATTCATTAAAAAATGAACATTATCAAAAAAAATACCAAAAATTCACCCTAACCTATAGTTTATATTCCAAATTAAAAAATGATTTCTATTCTACCAAATTCAAAATATATAAGTTTCATTAATAAATTATATAGTTAATTCCTGCTATCAGAATAAATAGCATGTTTTTAGGAAACAATATCTATCAAAAGATTGACACTTGTTTATGCTCATTTTCAAAGTGAAATTAATTATAATGACCACCATTGGATTAAATGGTAAAAATATATTCTAATTAAACTTTAAAACCAATTAAAAATATAATCTAACCTTATAAATAAATCATATTAAAATTCACTTTTGAAATAAAATACAGTATTATTCACTATTCATTACAAATTAATTTTATCATAAAAATAACAAAAATTTTCCGAAAGTAAATTTTGATTATAATAATCTAAATAATAATTTTATTTTGTCAAAATGAACATATGAAGGTGACCAAAATGGGATTTAAATAGGGTTCCCACTCAAAAGGCGATAAATCTTCCTTGTCATGTAAATTATGCTTAAAATTAGATTCATTTACATTTTAAGCCTCTAACTTTTATTGGATAAAAGAAAATACATTTAACAAACATATATAATCATATTGTAGTTATTTCTATTAAATACCTCAAATAAAATAGCTAGGTGTTAACTACCATTTAAAATAATAATATTATATTATTAGTGTGCTGTGTAAGATTTCAAAGAAACCAGTTATTGCACATCGGGAAAGCCATCGAACATAGAAATCCCTTTAAAGAAAAATTAATATTTATTTCAAAAATATTAATAAATATGAAAATATTATATTTATTTATTTACCAGGGATGTTACATCATTCCCCATTTTTGAGAATTGCGTCCTCGCAATTTTAAAATTGGGCTTGGAAACATCATTTAAAGTCCCACATCAGAAAACTAGTCAATAAAAATATCACTTTAAAATAAAGAAAAAGAAATAGAAAGGTCACCCGAGACAAAAAATACTATGATTCCCTGAAAACATGGATATGGAGGAGAAAACAAACCATCAAGTTCTGATGGATAGGGATAGAAAATAGGTCTAGGAGAAAGTTAACCACCATAAAATCACAAACTTGTGATGGGTTAAGTAGTATTTGATTCACCAGTGGGAAAAGATAACAGACAATTTTTTTTAAGTTTATTTTCATTGAAGAATTTATTAATGGGATTAACTAAAAAATAAGAAAACATACTTGTCATGTAGACTTCATCTTTTACTAGATTTCTAAGACAAACTCATATTTTCTCCAAATGATGAGTATTCGTGATGACTTTTTCACATTAAGAGTGTTGTAATCAACTTTGAGAGAATCACATAGTCCACAAAACATGAACTATATATTTTCCCATATCATAGGATCTTAAAAAAACCAAAATGGTTAGTACAAGATCAGATAATCCCTAAAAAGTATAATCTTTTACAAAGAGAAAAACTACTCTTAATACCCAAAATTTGTCCAACAAAACCCAAAGTTCATCAAACACCATTCAATAAACTACTGTCTATAAAATTCTTCAAAAGTAATCCAAACTTAGATTGAAACCCAAGTCTTTTAAAGATTTAACTACATAGTCTTCCAAGATAAATCGTAACATTTATCTCAAAATAACATCAGTTACTCACAAGGCCTCATATTGAAATGTAATTAACCTAATCACATATTCTCTATGATAGGTTAATCATTTTCATAAATTAACCAAATCATTATATGTCCACAATAAAAAAAATAGATTCTCCCAAACTAAAATTTCAACCATTATTCAACAATTCATATTCCATGGTATTCTTTCTTCCTTAGGGATATAGTTTTTCCTCAAAAGATAGAATGTCTTTCACAAAAACCTTTATCACTTAATCAACAAATAATTTTCCTATACTAAGTATATCCATTTAATAAAACATAAATTCCAAAAATCAACTTATTCTTATTCCATAAAATAATTTTACTAAAATAATAAGTCATACTAATTAGGGACTTCAAGTCGGCATTTGGCAGGCGATTCCCCTTGTCACCCTTCAGTTGTGTGTTCGATTCCTACAGCCTTACCAGATGCGATGGGTTGTCACCCATCCTACGGGTTGTCCTTTTTATAAAACTCAAAAATAACCCTTACATGTTTTAACCTCAATGGTTTCCTTATACCTCTCATTTTCATCCAAATTCATTATGATCTCAACATATTAATTCTTGAAGTCTTATTTCACCACCATAAGTTAAAATAAAACAATCCCCAAAATGAAGAAAATCTTTCCTTGATCATGATTTCCCTTTGGTTTCATCGTCATCTTGTTCACATTGGTAGAAGGTCCATGCATTGCAACAATGATTTAGAGATCCTTAAAAATAATTTCCTTCCTATATCAAAATACACCTTGTACAACATGGGTCATATGAGTGGTCACAGAAAAATAGTTTTGGAAAATAATCAAGTATGACATATAATTTCAAAACATCTGATAAAACATGATTTCTATAAAATAGTCGGACCGAATTTGAGTTGAAACATTAAATTAAGGGAACTTTCAAAATACCATAGGTATGTTCTGAGAAAGTATATTTTAAAATCAAATATAAATAGGTTACACATGGGTCTCCTTCTTTAGCACCTTTTTTAAAATCATAATATGCATCAAAATCTTCTGATAAGATAAAATATTTGAAAATTCCTTGATAATATTTATGTTCCTTTAAAATATGTGAATATGGTGAAAATATTATTTGTCTAAATACAACCCATGATCCACGATGTTAACTGGGTATAGTGTAACGCCCCGACCCCAGTTACCCAGAGTCAGTGCATTATTTTAATAAATTGTCATGATTACATGGAATCAAATCCTGAAGGACCGATCGGTTTAGCAGTCTTGGAAAATAGATTACTAACATGAATGTTACATTACGCATTATAACATAAAACAAAACATATGTAATCCTTTATTAACTCCATTATTCCATTATCTTAACCCTTCATATCAATCAAAATTAACTTCTTGAAATACTGGGAAAAATAAAACATAGAAAGGGGTGAGCTCAAATGCTCAGTAAGGGTAAGCAATAAAGCAGAAGATAACATAAATATTAATCATGGTGAATAATTGAAACCAATTCCTTTACAAATAATAAACATGAATACATTTATGGAAGTAATATGAGATGAGTAAATAATTCCATAATAAAACATAATCAGGGGTATTCTACTAGTCGAATGACCAAATGAACCATCAATATTATTTTCATAATGAGGGAATGTATAATTCTAGACATTATAAAACATTTTGTCAAGGCCTTGGGAAAACCCATATATCAAATTTGGAAAGGGACTCGGCCAATTACACATCTAGTTGTCTCATGAGACCAATTGATTTATCGAGGAGCTATAGCGGGCTCCACCCGTCACTTACTATGTCCAATACATTCCTCATATGAAAAGGATGAAACTTAACATAAACATTCGTATAAGAACTAGGATACGAAATGTCAATACATTAAAAATAAACCATGAATGGTATAAAAATAACACATCCACATTCAAAGATATCAAAAAACCTTCATAATAATATTGATGATTTGTATCATGATAAATCAACTTCAAAACAAGTTTAAAATCCATTAAAGGATTTTGACGTTGATGAAAACAATTTTTAAAACTCTTTGAGAAAAATAACCCTTCTTCATGAAAACATTTAAAAGTCACACAATTTGGAAAAGAAGTCATTTAAAGGCATTTTTGAATCAAAGTATTCCATTGCACTTTGAAAAATTTGAATGGAATTAACTTTTTAAAAACTTTCATGTCCATAAAAATAAATCCTTAAAAACCATTTTAAAGACATGGACATTAATGAGAAAGATTTAGAAGAATAAATATTTAAAACATTTGAAATGATGTTTTAGTAAAAATTCCCTTAAAATAATACCTTTGAAAACTCTTTCATAAAACATGGACATGGATAATAAATATGTCCCAGTAGATACTTACATAAAAACAACCTCGGATAATAAAGAGATTGTGAAATTAACCCTTACCAATTTGGTATATTACGAAAAATACACCCCATGAAAGAGGTATCATACAATGAATATATAAATACACATAAATTAAAGTTTATTACATAAATAATAAATTTATGGTTAGTAAATACACCACACAAAAGGTAATAGTGGCAATATGGCATGAATCTCACGGGAATAAGGAGTGAGATAAAAACCCCTTACCTTGCACTTTGCTTTAGTCGAGGGTACATTTAGCTTCCTTTATGAAGACTATAGTATGTTATTAAATTATAACAGAACCATATTAATATTTATGATATCATACATTATTCATTTATGACTTTATACTACCCATTTAATAATAATTTCCATGTTATATTAATATTTCGGGTAATAATCGCTTTCTTTATCGTACGTGTTTTAACTTGTTAATCTTGACTGAATCACTTAGATAATGATTTAAATACTTACAGAATATAAAACATGATTTATTTATCATATATATTTAGAATATAAAAATTTATAATAGACGTATATATGAAATGGAAAACACCGTTTATGGAGACGGTAGTCAGTACGTACGCATAAAGGTTGTTTCTGTTTTCATATAGTATTGAATGGAAGTAAGTGAATAAGATATATGTAAGTACATAAATACTTATATATATAAATATATATATATATATAGTAGAATTATTATGTCATATATTAAATTCTTATTAGTAATATATATTTTTTATAATCGTCGATGAATTCTGAACTTGGAAATGAATCTCATCACGTCGTGGAGACGGTAATCCGTACGTACGCACGAGTGAAAATATCATTCTTTTGATATTAATATAATATATAATTGCATGGTATATAATATATTTAGAATCATTATCTTGTTATATTTATTATTTACATGAATTATACATCATTATTATACCCATCTAAATAATAATATATTGAGTAACAATTACACCACAATGTGGAGACGGTAGGCCGTACGTATGCATGTATGGTGACATGTCATTCAAGGGATGGATAGAATAAAGAATTTGGTTGTTACATAATTATAATAACATCACAGTATATAGAATATACTGGAGTTATTATTTTATAAAGGAAATAACAAAGAAGAAGAAGTTGAAGACGAAAGGAACTTGAAAAAGGGTGGTGAAAGCATTACCTATTCTTCGGGTTCTTCCTTTTGATTTGATCAAAAGGGCTCCTCAGGTTGGCTTTCTGATCAAAATAAGTCCTCTAGGATGAAGTGAGGGAAGTTGGGAGGACAGTTGGGCAGTGTTTGGCCGAGCCAAATGTCTTTGAAGGTGTGAATTAATGAGAAGGTAGAGTGACCTTTTATAAGAGTTGTGAGGGGCTCTTTAGGAAAAACATAAAGTATTATTTTATAATAAAATCATATTCGGTTTCTGATGGATCCAAAGTGAATTATTCAAATTATAAGGTGGGATGGGTAGAAATCCTTTCAACCAATAGATTTTATACATGTTTTTGTCATTATATTAACCTTATCTTTTAGTTTTAACTCTTAGTTAATTAGTTTGACACTTACCATGTCACATTGTATTTTTATATTATATAGTTATTAAACTCACTATATACATCCAAGAGACCCAAAAATGGTCTATTAATGATACACCAATAATGATATATGTAATTTGGCCGAACGATAGATTTTTAGGAATATAATATAAATTAATAATATAATATTTGTTTTAAAAACTAATTTATGTCAATTTTGACACTACTTAATAATTAATTTTTGTTAAAGTCTTAAAAACTTTATTAATTCGAAAAAAAGTCATTTAAGAAATACTAAAATGTCATAGTTACCAATAAAATTCGTTTATATCATCAAAACATTCAAATTATATTTATTTTAACATTTATATTACCAATTATTTGATTCTTTCATTAATAAGGAAAATCCTGCATTATTATTGTGTCATATATATTCTTACTTTTTCAATGTATAAAAATTATAAATAAAATACCATTATGTAGGAAATATTTTTATATTTCTAATGAATATTTATAATCGAAAATATAACATAAAAAATTCTGTGTAAAAATTGTTTTTCTAAAAGATATAAGTTTATGTCATTTTTGTATTTACTTTAACTTAATTAATATAAAGTGTCTCTATCACCTACAATTGGCTCCATGGGGACCCAAAATCGACCCAAAGATTCCCATGTTTAGACGTGTATCCACCAATAAGGTTAGGACATGTTTTAGGATAATTTATTATTATTATAATATTATTTTTTAACACTTATTTACCGGATTTACCCTTTAACCATGGTAAATAAAATATTTACTGAAATAATTATTCAAAATGTCTAAAAATAAAAGTTTTCTATTTACACAATTTGGACATACTGATTCAAAATATGGAATCCATTTTTTAAAATTCAAAACACAGAAGTGGCAGAAATTAATTTAAAATTAATTCTCGTTGTCAAAACAAAAAGCGTGTTTTTAATATATAATAACTATCAAAAGATTGACACTTTTTTATGTCCGGTTTAATTGTGAAATTATGTCCAATGACCAATATTGTATTAAATGGTAAAACTATATTCTAAATATAATTTAAAACCACTCAGATTCATAATCTATCACTATTAATTATTTTCATTAAAAAAGTTGTTTTTAATTAAAATTTAGTAATTTTCACTATTCATGAAAATATAAAAGTTATCCGAAAAGTACCAAAATTTGACCCTAGGATAAATTAGATATTCCAAATCCAAAAATGAAATCCATTTTGAGAGATAAAATTTATAAAATTTCAAAAAGTAGGTATTACTATTCATAGCGGCTATTTTGATTGGCCGTAGTGTGTTAGAATCTCGAAGTTGCATACCACACACGCTACTGTATTATTCAAAGAGAATTATACCATGGAATCTTTGGGTGTTACATTCTCCCCTACTTCAATAAATTGTGTCCTCACAATTTATGCCTAGTATTGGAAACATGGGGTTGACATTTCAAAATATCTTAGTTGAAATCCCACATTGAAAAATGAATTAATGAGGCCTCTATTTAAAATAAAGAGTGGTAAGTATGAAGGTTACTGAAAATAACACATACTAGGGTTCCATGTAGGAAAATATGGATATGGAAGAGAAATATAACCATTAACATCTGATGGAGAGTGGTAGAGAACATGGCTATGAAAAGGCTAAGAGTCCCAAAGCCATAAATTTGTGATGATCTATAGTACTATCTAGGAAAACATTTTTGTTCTATGTTACTTTTATTAATGTTGAGGAATTTATTTATGAGATTGGATAAGATCATAAGGATATATTCTTACTTCATAATTAGAGTTTTATCCATTAATAAATTTCTACCACAAACACATCTTTCACCCCAAAACATAATACAACCCAAAAATAATCTATTTATCCTAATCATATAGGGTTCCAAATATAATGAATTTATAAGTCCCATATCAGACCCTATATGAAAAAAACTACATTATACCATCCAAGAACTTCATGTAGTACAGTGGTAGGCGATAAATCCTAATTTCACTATGGTTGTGGGTTCGATTCCCGCAACTTTGTCTGAGACGACAGTTCGTCACACAGTCTGCGTGTTGTCCTTTTATAAAAATCCAACAAAAACCTTACAAAAAATCCATTCCAACCATTATAATTATTAAAAATAATTCTTTAGACTCTCAGTATAAAATTTATATGAAAGGTAAACATAGTGTAGATCCTTTTTACCCCGTAATAGCATGTGAATACCTTCATCATGTATTCTTTTAAAACACTGAAACATCCTAAATAATCATAAACCTTATTGATTACATTCATGCTCTCTTATTCCATATAGAATACAGGATATACTTCATCCATACTAAAATGTTGTAAACTCCAACAATGATGGAATATAAAAATCTTTAATCGGTTTCATGGCAGTCAAGAATATCCAATATAATTTTCCCAAATCAACCATATCTTATTCCAAAATTAGTACCTCAATATTAGGACCATATGAAGTTCTATATTTACTTAAACCATGTAATATCTAAAAATATTAAATCGTTGTAGAGTCTCTTTTCTTATTACCATGAAATCTCAAATCCTTAATGAAATAGTACTGCAGTACAATCTTTATTTATTTCCAGAACATCATTGATACAACACTTAAATGAAATAATTCTAAAAGAACAACATAAGAACACTAGTCATTCCTCTTCATCCGTGGTAGTATCATAACTTGATTATTATCCAATAGCATCAATTGTGGCATAGTCTGATGACTGGGACATTAGTTCGCGTAGTGTCCAAACTTCTTGCAGATGAAGCATTGTACATTTGAAACCTTTTTCTTACACTTGCAGTCACGTACTTGGTGTCCTTTTTCTCCACACATATAGCATACTCCCATTCCCTTCAAGCATTTTCCAAGGTGATTCTTTCCTCAGTTATCAAATATGGGAAAACCCTTCTTTACCTTTTTCCCTTTATCTGTCCTTCTCTCTAGCATCCTTTTCTTCTCTGGATTCCCTTCAAAGCCATAGGACTCTGAGAATTCTTTACTTATCTTATCAACAAATGATACTATTTCTTCATATGATGATAATACGTGGGAGAATATTTCCCTTATAAATTCTAGATTAGGACCGTGAAATATATGATCCTTCTTACTCTTTGGATCATACGTATTAATGGAGTTCACATTCCTTCTACTGGGTGCCATTTATATACAATAGCATAAACTAGCCCAGTTTATGAATTGCAATGAATAATTCCAAACATGTAAACTACCTAACACAAATTGAACAGTTTATGGATATAATCCATAATCATAAAAATGTTTTCTTTGAGTGAGTATATACTCATGGGCCCTTCATAATAGTTTGTAAAGAAAATGAGAATTATCCTAAGCATATCCCCCGGGAGTGTCGTAACCAAGAGTGCAACAAGGCCCGTTGTCGTCCACCAGTTCCCATTCGATTATAGCTCAAAGTGGTGTTTTTGGGTTTTACCCCTAGGTACATATGTGCTAGAGCCGCCTCTACCTGCTCGTATCCAGATAGAGATGTATTTCTCGGAAAACTCACAAAGTCTCTAGAATCCAAAATTCTAGGAAGTTCTTCTATATGAATCCTCAAAGTCCATCTTAGGGATATGTGCTCTAATCAGAGTTTATCTTAATCTAGTTTCCAAGGTTATTTCTAAACTTCCTCTATTACCAACTGTAATGCCCCAACCCCAGTTACCCAAAGTCGGTGCATTATTTTAATACATTGGCATGATTACAAGGAATCAAGTCATGAAGGACTGATCGGTTTAGCAGTCTTAGAAAATAGATTACATACATGAATGTTACATTACACATTATAACATAAAACAGAACATATATAATACTTTATAAACCCCATTTTCCCTTAGCATAACCCTACATATCAATCAAAATTCACTTCTTGGAATCCTGGGAAAATAAAACATAGAAAGGGGTGAGCTCAAATTCTCAGTAGTGGTATGAAATACAGCATAAGATAACATAAATATTAAGAATGGTGAATAATTGAAACCAATTCTTTTACAAATAATAAACATGAATACTTTTATGGAAAGAATATGAGATGTGTAAATAATTCCATAATAAAACATAATCATGGGTATTCTACTAGTTGAATGACCACATGAACCATCAATATTATTTTCATAATGAGGGAATGTATAATGCCAGACATTCTAAAAAATTTTATCAAAACCTCGGCCAAGATGTCTAAAAATGATTAATTCCTCGGCCAAAACCATAGATCAAATTGGGAAAAGGCCTCGACCAATTCCATGTATATTTGTCTCATGTGACCTAATGATGCATCGAGGAGCTATAGAGGGCTCCACCCGTCACTTACTATGTCCAATACATTCCTCATATAAAAAGGATGAAACTTAACATAAACATCCATATAAGAAATAGGGTACGAAATGTCAATACTTCAACCATAAACCATGAATGATATAAAAATAACACATCCACAGTCAAACATATCACAAAACCTTCAACATAATATGGAAGATTTGTATCATGATAAATCAACTTCAAAACAAGTTTAAAATCCATTAAATGATTTTGAAGTTGATGAAAATGATTTGTAAAACTCTTTGAGATAAATACCCATTTTTTATTAAATCACTTAAAAGTCACAAAATTTGGAAAAGAAATCATTTAAAGACATTTTTTAATCAAAGTGTCCCATACCACTTTGAAACTTATGAATGGAATTAACATTTTAAAAACATTCGCGTCCATATAAATAAATCCATAAAACCATTTTGAAGAGATGGACATTAATGAGAAAGATTTAGAAGAATAAATATTTAAAACATTTGAAATGATTTTTTTGTAAAAAGTCCCTTAAAATAATCCTTTTTAAAACTCTTTCATAAAACATGGACATGGATAATAAATATGTCCCAGTAGATACTTACGTAAAAACAACCTTGGATAATAAAGAGATTGTGAAATTAACCCTTACCAATTTGATAACTTACGAAACGTACACCCCATGAAAGAGGTATCATACAATGAATATGTAAATACACATAAATTAAATTCTATTACATAATGAATACAATTATGGGCAGTACATACACCACACAAAAGGTAATAGTGGAAATATGGCATGAATCTCACGGGAATAAGGAGTGAGATGAAAACCCCTTACCTTGCACTTTCCTTTAGTAGAGGGTACGTTTTGCCTCATGTATGAAGACTATAGTATGTTATTAAATTATATGAGAACCATATTAATATTTAAGATATCATAAATTATTTAATTATGTCTTTATGATGCCAATTTAATAATAATTTCCATGTTATATTAATATTTTGAGTAATAATCGCTTTCTTTATCGTATGTGTTTTAACTTGTTACTCTTGATTGTATCACATAGATCATGATTTAAATACTTCCAGAATATAAAACATGATTTATTTATCTTATATATTTAGAATATAAAAATTTATAATAGGTGTATATATGAAATGGAAAAAGCCGTTTATGGAGATGGTAGTCCGTACGTACGCATAAACGTTGTATCTGTTTTCATATAGTATTGAATGGAAGTAAGTGAATAAGATATATGTAAGTACATAAATACTTATATATATAAATATATATATCTCCTGTAGAATTATTATGTCATATATTACATACTTATTAGTAATATATATTTTTTATAATCATCGATGAATGGTGAACTTGGAGATGAATCTCATCGTATCGTGGAGACGGTAATCCGTACGTACGCACGAGCGAAAATATCATTCTTTTGATATTAATATAATATATAATTGGATGGTATATAATATATACACAATAATTATCATGTGATATTTATTATTTACATGAATTATAAATCATTATTATACCCATCTAAATAATAATATATTGAGTAACAATTACACCACGGCGTGGAGACGGTAGGTCGTACGTACGCAGGTATGGTAACATGTCATTCAAGGGATGGATAGAATAAAGAATTTGGTTGTTCCATAATTATAATAACATCACAGTATATATAAGATACTGGAGTTATTATTTTAGAAAGGGAATAACAAATAAGAAGAAGTTGAAGAAGAAAGGAACTTGAAAAAGGGTGGTGAAAACATTACCTCTTCTTCGGGTTCTTTCTTTTGATTTGATAAAAAAGGTTTCATAGGTTAGATTTCTGATCAAAATAAGTCCTCTAAGATGAATTGAGGGAAGTTTTGAGGATATTAGGGAAGAGTTTGGCTGAGCCAAATGGCTTTTAAGGTTTGAATTAATGAGAAGGGAGAGTCCCATTTTATAGGAGTGGTGAGGGGTTCTTTAGGAAATACTTAAAGTATTATTTTATAATAAAATAATATTCGGTTTCTAATGGATAAAAAAGGGATTATTAAAATTATAAGGTGGGGATGGGATGAAATCATTTCAAACAATAGATTTTATACAGGTTTGGGTCATTATATTAACCTTATCATTTAGTTTTAACTCTTCGTTAATTAGTTTGACACTTACCATGTCACTTTGTATTTTTATATTATATAGTTAATAATCTCACTATATAAAACCAAGAGACCCCAAAGTGGTCCATTAATGATTCACCAATAATTATATAGGTCCTTTGGTCGAATATTAGATTTTTAGTAAGATAATATAAATTAATAATATAATATTTGTTTTAAAAATTCATTTATGTATATTTTGACACTACTCAATAATTGATTTTATTTGAAGTCTTAACAACTTTATTAATTAGAAAATAATTCATTTAAGAAATCCTAACATGTCATATTAACCAATAAAATTTGTGTATGTCATCAAAACGTTCAAATTTTCTTCATTTTAACATTTATAATACCAATTATTTGATTCTTTCATTAATTAGGAAAATACTGTATCATTATTGTGTCATATATAGTTCTAAATTTCCAATGTCTAAAAATTATAAATAAAATACCATTATATATGAAATCGTTTTAGATTTATAATTAATATTTATAATCTAAAATATAACATATATAAACTTATTTAAAAATTGTTCTGCTAAATAATTTAAGCTTATGTCGTTTTGTTATTTACTTATACTTAATTAATATAAAGTGTCCCTATCACCTACAAGTGGCTTCATGGGGTCCCAAAATCGACCCAAAGATACCCAGGGTCAGAACTTTATCCACAAACAAGATTAGGACACATTTTAGGGTAATTTATTATTATTATAATATTATTTTTAACCCTTATTTACCTGATTTACCCTTTAACCATGTTAATAAAATATTTACCGAAGTAAATATTCAAAATGTCTAAAAATAAAAGTTACCTATTTACACAATTTATATATCCTAATTCCAAATATGGAATCCATTTTTCCAAATTCATAACACAGAAGCGGGAGATATTAATTTAAAATTAATTGTTGCTGTCAAAACAAAAAACTTATTTTTAAGATATAATAACTATCAAAAGATTGACAATTGTTTATGTCTGGTTTAATTGTGAAATTATGTCCAATGACCAACATTGTATTAAATGGTAAAAATGTATTATAAATATACTTTGAAACCACTCAAATTCATAATTTATCACTATTAATTATTTTGATTAAAAAAGTTGTTCTTAATTAAAATTTAGTAATTTCCATTATTCATCAAAATATAAAAGTTATCCGAGAAGTGCCAAAATTTTACCCTAGGATAAATTCGATATTACGAATCCAAAAATGAAGTCCATTTTGAGAGATAAAATTTATAAAATTCCAAAAATTATGTATTACTATTCATAACGGCTACTTTGATTGGTCGCGGTGTGTTAGAAACTCAAAGTTGCGTACCACACACGCTACAATATTATTCAAAGAGAATTGTAACATGGAAGATTATGGTGTTATATTATCCCCTACTTCAATAAATTTCATCCTCGCAATTTATGATCAATATTGGAAACTTGGGGTTGACATTTCAAAATATCTTAGTTGAAATCCCACATCGAAAAATGAATTAATGAGGCCTCTATTTAAAATAAAGAGTGGTAAGTATGAAGGTTACTGAAAATAACACATATTAGGGTTCCCTGTAGGAAAATATATATATGGAAGAGAAATCTAACCATAAACATCTGATGGAGAGTGGTAGAGAACATTGCTATGAAAAGGCCAACAATCCTAAAGCCATAAATTTGTGATGATCTATGGTACTATCTAGGACAACATTTTTGTTCTAAGTTTCTTTTTTTAATGGTGACTAATTTATTATTAGATTGGATAAGATCATAAGGAGATATACTTACTTCATAATTAGAGTTTTATCCATTAATAAATTTCTACCACAAACTCATCTTTCACCGCAAAAAAAAATACAACTCAAAAATACTCTCTTTATCCCAATCGTATAGGGTTCCAAATATAATGAATTTATAATTCACATATCAGAACCTTTATGAAAAGAAAATACATTATACCATCCATGAAATTCACGTAGTATAGTGGTAGGTGATAAATCCCAATTTCACTATGGTTGTGGGTTCGATTCCCGCAGCTTTGTCCGACACGACAGGTCGTCACACGGTCTGCGTGTTGTCCTTTTATAAAAATACAAAAATAACCTTTCAAACATAATCCATTCCAATATTTAGACTTATTAAAAATACTTATGTAAACTCTCAGTCAAAAATTTATATGAAGGGTAAACATACTGCAGATCCTTTTTACCCTGTAATAGCATTGAATACCTTCGTCATGTATTCTTTTAAAACACTAAAACATCCTAAATTACCATAAACCTTATTGATTAAATTCATGCTCCCTTATTCCATATAGAATACTTGATATACTTAATCCATCCAATAATGTTGTGAACTCCAATAAATATGGAATATAAAAATCTTTAATCGGTTACAAGGCAGTCAGGAATATCCAATATAATTTGCCCAAATCAACCATATATTATTCCAAAATTAGTACCTCAATATTAGGACCATATGAAGGTTTATCTTTCCTTCAACCATGTAATGTCTAAAAAGTATAACTCGTTGTAGAGTCAGTTTTCTTAGTACCATAAAATCTCAAATCCTCAATGAAATACTACTGCAGTACAATCCTTATGTATGTCTAGAACATCATTGATACAACACTTAAATGAAATAATTCTAAAATAACAACATAAGAACACTAGTCATTCCTCTTTATCTGTGGTAGTATCATAACTTGATTATTATCCAATAGAATCATTTTCGGTATAGTCTGATGACTGGGATATTGGTTCATGTAGTGTCCAAAATCCTTGCAGATGAATAATTGTACATTTTAAACCTTTTTCTTACAATTGAAATCACGTACTTGGTGTCCTTTTTCTCTACACTTATAACATACTCCCATTCCCTTCAAGCATTTTACAAGGTAATTCATTCCACTGTTATCATATATGGGAAAACCCTTCTTTACCTTCTTCCCTTTATCTGTCCTTCTCTCTACCATCCTTTTCTTCTCAGGATTCCCTTCAAAGCCATAGGACTCTGAGAATTATTTACTTATCTTATCGAAACATGATATTATTTCTTCATATGATGATAATACGTGGGAGGCTATTTATATTCTAAATTCTGGATTAGGACTATGACAGATATGATCCTTCTTACTCTTTGGATCATACGTATTACTAGAGTTCTCATTCCTTCTACTGGGCGCCATTTCTATACAATAGCATAAACTCGGTCAGTTTATGAATTGCAATGAATAATTCCAAACTTGTAAAATAACTAACGCAAATTGAACAATTTATGGATATAATCCATAATCATAAAAATGTTTTCTTTATGTAAGTATATACTCATGAGCCCTTAATAATGGTTTGTAAAGAAAATGAGAATTATCCTAAGCAAATCCCCAGGAGTGTCGTAACCAAGAGTGCAACAAGGCCCGTTGTCATTCACCAGTTCTCATTCGAGTCTAGCTCAAAGAGGTGTTTTTGGCTTTACCCCTAGGTACATCTGTGCTAGATTCGCCTCTGCCTGCTCGTATCCAGACAGGGATGTATTTCTCAGAAAACTAACAAAATCTTTACAATAGAAAAATTCTAGGAGGTTCTTCTACACTAATCCTCAAATTTTATCTTAGGGCCATGTTCTCTAATCATAGTTTATCTAAATATAGTTTCCAAGGTTATTTATAAACTTCCTTTGATACCAATTGGAACACCCCGACCCTAGTTACCCAGAGTCGGTGCATTATTTTAGTAAATTGGCATGATTACAAGGAATCGAGTCCCGAAGGACCGATCAGTTTACCAGTCTTGGATAATAGATTACATACATGAATGTTACATTAAACTTTATAAAATAAAACACAAAACATGTAATAATTTATGAACTCCATTAGTCCCTTAGCTTAACCCTACATATCAATAAAAATGCACTTCTTGGAACCCTAGGAAAAATAAAACATAGAAAGGGGTGAGATCAAATGCTCAGTAAGGGTAAGCAATATAGCGGAAGATAACATAAATATTAAGCATAGTGAATAATTGAAACCAATGCCTTTACAAATAATAAACATGAATAAATTTATGGTAGGAATATGAGCTGAGTAATTAATTCCATAATAAAATATAATCATGGGTATTCAACTAGTTGAATGACGACATGAACCATCAATATTATTTTCATAATGAGGGAATGTATAATTCTAGACATTCTAAAACATTTTGTTAAGGCCTCGACCAAGACGTCTAAAAATGATTAATTCCTCAACCAAAACCATATATCAAATTGGGAAAGGGCCTCGGCCAATTCCACGTCTAGTTGTCTCATGTGACTTACCAATGCATCGATGAGCAATATTGGGCTCCACCCGTCACTTACTATGTCCAATACATTCCCCATATGAAATGGATTAAATTTAACATAAACATCCGTATAAGAACTAGGATACAAAATGTCAATACATTAACCATAAACCATGAATGATATAACAATAACACATCCATAGTCAAACATATCAAAAAACCTTCAACACAATATGGAAGATTTGTATCATGATAAATCAACTTCAAAACAAGTTCAAAATCCATTAAAGTATTTTGACGTTGATGAAAATGATTTGTAAAACTCTTTGAGAGAAATACCCCTTTTTCATGAAATCATTTAAAAGTCACACAATTTGGAAGAGAAGTCATTTAAATACATTTTTTAATCAAATTTCCCCATACCACTTTGAAACTTTTGAAAGGAATTAACATTTTTAAAACATTCATGTCCATATAAATAAATCCTTAAAAACCATTTTGAAGACATGGACATTAATGAGAAAGATTTAGAAGAATATATATTTAGAAAATTTGAAATGATGTTTTAGTAAAAGGTACCTTAAAATAATCCCTTTGAAAACTCTTTCATAAAACATGGACATGGATAATAAATATGTCCCAGTAGATACTTACATAAAAACAACCTCGAATAGTAAAGATATTGTGAAGTTAACCCTTACCAATTTTGTTACTTACGAAACATACACCCCATGAAAGAGGTATCATACAATGAATATGTAAATACACATAAATTAAAGTTTATTACATAAAGAATACAATTATGGGCAGTACATACACCACACAAAAGGTAATAGTGACAATATGGCATGAATCTCACGGGAATAAGGGATGAGATGAAAACCCCTTACCTTGCACATTCCTTTAGTCGAGGGTATGTTTATCCTCCTATATGATGACTGTAGTATGTTATTAAATTATAACAGAACCATATTAATATTTATGATATCATACATTATTCAATTATGACTTTATACTACCCATTTAATAATAATTTCCATGTTATATTAATATTTCGGGTAATAATCGCTTTCTTTATCTTACGTGTTTTAACTTGTTACTCTTGATTGTATCACTTAGATCATGATTTATATACATCCAGAATATAAAACATGATTTTATTATCATATATATTTATAATATAAAAATTTATAATAGATGTATATATGAAATGGAAAACACTGTTTATGGAGATGGTAGTCCGTACGGACGCATAAACGATGTTTCTGTTTTCATATAGTATTGAACGGAAGTTAGTGAATAAGATATATATAAGTACATAAATACTTATATATATAAATATATATATCTCCAGTTGAATTATTATGTCATATATTACATACTTATTAGTAAAATATTTTTTTTATAATCATCGATGAATTGTGAACTTGGAAATGAATCTCATAGCGTCTTGGAGACGGTAATTTGTACGTACGCACGAGCGAAAATATCATTTTTTTTATATTAATATAATATATATTAGGATGATATATAATATATACAGAATCATTATCATTTTATATTTATTATTTACATGAATTATATATCATTATTATACCCATCTAAATAATAATATATTGAGTAACAATTACACCACGACGTGGAGACGGTAGGCCGTACGTATGCACGTATGGTGACATGTCATTCTAGGGATGGATAGAATAAAGAATTTGGTTGTTCCATAACTATAATAACATAACAGTATATATAAGATACTGGAGTTATTATTTTAGAAATGTAATAATAAAGAAGAAGAAGTTGAAGAAGAAAGGAACTTGAAAAAGGGTGGTGAAAACATTACCTCTTCTTCGGGTTCTTCCTTTTGATTTGATCAAAAGGGATACTTAGGTTGGATTTATGATCAATATAAGGCCTCTAGGATGAAGTGAGGGAAGTTGGGAGGATATTTGGGAAGATTTTGGACGATCCAAATGGCTTTGAAGGTGTGAATTAATGAGAAGGTAGAGTGCCCTTTTATAAGAGGGGTGATGGGCTCTTTAGAAAAAACATAAATTATTATTTAATAATAAAATCATATTCGGTTTATAATGGATAAAAAGTGGATTATTCATAGTCTAAGGTTGGTATGGGTATAAATCCTTTCAACCAATATATTTTTGACAGGTTCGGGTCATTATATTAACCTTATCTTTTAGTTTTAACTCTTTGTTAATTAGTTTGACACTTACTATGTCACTTTGTATTTTTATATTATATAGTTAATAAACTCACTATATAAATCCAAGAGACCCAAAAATGGTCCATTACTGATACAAAAATCATGATATATGTCCTTTGGTAGATCCTTAGATTTTTAGGAATATAATATAAATTAATAATATAATATTTTTCTAAAAAGCTCATTTATGTCAATTTTGACACTACTCAATAATTGATTTTTGTTAAAGTCTTAACAACTTTATTAATTTAATCAAAATTCATTTAAGAAATCCTAACATGTCATATTAATCAATAAAATTCTTGTATGTCATCAAAACGTTCAAATTATATTTATTTTAACATTTATAATACCAATTATTTGATTCTTTCATTAATAAAGAATAAACTATATCATTATTGTGTCGTATATATTTTTACTTCATCAATGTCTAAAAATTATAAATAAAATTACATTATGTAGGGAATCTTTGTATATTTCTAATTAATATTTATAATTGAAAATATGACACATATAACCCTATGTAAAAAAAACTTTCTAAAAGATATAAGCTTATGTCATTTTTTTATTTAATCTAACTTAATTAATATAAAGTGTCCCTATCACCAACAAGTGGCTCCATGGGGTCCCAAAATCAACCCAAAGATGCCCATGGTCAGACATGTATCCTCAAATAAGGTTAGGACACGTTTTATGGTAATTTAATATTATTATAATATTATTTTTTACCCTTATTTACCGAATTTACCTTTTAACCCTGGTAAATAAAATATTTACCGAAGTAATTATTCAAAATGTCTAAAAATAAAAGTTACATATTTACACAATTTGGACATCCTGATTCCAAATATGGAATCCATTTTTCCAAATTCAAAACATAGAAGTGGAAGAAATTAATTTAAAATTAATTCCCACTGTCAAAACAAAAAGCGTGTTTTTAAGATATAATAACTATCAAAAGATTGACACTTGTTTATGTCCGGTTTAATTGTTAAATTATATCTAATAACCAAAATTTTATTAAATGGTAATAATATATTCTAAATATATTTTTAAACTACTCAAATTAATAATTTATCACTGTTAATTTTTTTTATTAAAAATGTTGTTTTTAATTAAAATTTAGTAATGTTCACTATTCATCAAAATATAAAAGTTATCTGAAGAGTACCAAAATTTAACCCTAGGCTAAATTCGATATTCAAAATCCAAAAATGAAGTAAATTTTGAGGGATAAATTTTTTAAAATTTCAAAAAGTAGGTATTACTATTCATAATGACTACTTTGATTGGTCGCGGTGTGTTAGAATCTCGAAGTTGCATACCACACACGCTACTGTATTACTCAAAGAGAATCGTACTGTGTAATCATGGTGTGTTACATATAGTGGAGGTGTTTGATATCTCAAACAACTACTTGCAAGTGAGTTGTATGCTAGATATTTTTTCACAACCATAAAAACATGAATTTTCAATAATTATTGTAAGAATGTCCACAGGAAGAGATAGGAATGTCGTTTGAGATCCTACTCCTTCCATTAGTAACTGACATTATTTGATCTGAAAAAGTTATAAAACAATTATTTAACTGAAATAATAGACATATGGACAAACTATGTTTCTATCTAAAACACCTAATCCCTAAAGTTGTCTAAACTGACCTCAGATACCAACTATAAGGCCCCAACCTTAAACGTTACATAATCATGAGTTATTTCAAGAATACACATTGAGGTTCTTTTCAAGTTCAGAGTTTTTGAGAATTAGATCATAAATCATTCATTACATTCCATATTTAAACAAGGTGGTTACATCAAAGATAATATTCATTTTTTTCCACCAATGGAAACATATTTAAAATAAAACATGGTTTCTTTATTGACACTTCCTTGAAACTATCATCACATCATGTACTTTTATCTTGACCTGTGAAAAACATTTCTAAAACTTGGGATGAGCATAAAAATCTTAGTAAGGGATAAAAAATATGGAAAGAAAACATTAGTCCATGTATACATATAAATCAATGAAATAAAACTTTACTCATAAAACATAAGCACTTTAACATACCACATGAAATCATAATATTTATGAATAACTCATAGAAATCATAAGAGATAAAGGTAACTTGAGGCATTCATAACATTCTTACATAGGGAGTAACCCTCATGGTTACATTTGGAATACTTATCATAGTATATTCCATAAATCTCTTCAGAGAAACCTTAGTGTTTAACTACTTCGCGTTACCCAATGCATTGGAGAGCTATCTCGGGCTCACCCGCCCTTAGTTTATCACAGAACCACCCGACTTCATAAACAATGCCCAAGAACCATAACATAATTGTATCACATAAATCATGCATTAAAGAAATATATCATTTTCACATTGCAATAAAAATATAAAATTTTAAGATATTGAAATAATAAATCCATTATAAAACCCAATTTCAAAACCAAAATACGTAAAAATAGTATATGGTATCAATTATTCCTTTGAAAACATTATGTCTTGTTAAAGAAACCGTGGATAAAATAATACTCATGGAGGCGGAAAAGTCATTGTCACCGCTTACGTTAAAAAAGAAACATTCCTTTTTGTCGTTTAGTAAAACACTTCGTAGAGAAAAGATTCCCTTTGAATGAAATGAAAATTTAAAAGGGTTTTATACACCGTATAAAATGAAGTCATGTAGAAATAAAAAGATGCCTCAATGAAAGGAGATTGAGACAAAGTCCTGTACAAAGATGATATCCTTAGATTAAGGTTAAATCAATTACATAATTATGTGTGACAAATAATAATACACCCAATATAAGTGGATATTAAGTGTAAAAAATCATATGTAATCCACACATATTCACAGCAAAAACATAATCAATAAGTAGAGGTTTAACCCAAATAATTGAAATTGGGTTAAGAAGTTCCCTTACAGAAATTTGACAGCCTAACGGCCTCACATTAAAATTCCGAAAATGATTTTATGAGAGAGAAAATGGTATCTCGTCACTAAGACATAGAATTTAAATCAATAAGGATATATAATAACATATCCCAACATAATAATATTTAAATTAAAAGGCATAACAAAAGGAATTATTTTAAAAAGAGGAGGGTGAAAGGTTCCCTTTCCGATTTGGGTAACGTTCAAAATGTACACCCCCTGAAAGAAGGACTATACAATGTTGATGTAAATACCCATAAAATAATGTATATTACATAAATATTAGAATAATGGTCAGTACATACACCACTCAAAAGAGATAGTGGCAAATATGGCATGAATCTCACGGGAATAAATAGTGAGATAGAAAAAACCCTTTAAGAAAATTTGGCAGCCTAACAGCGCCACTTAAAACTTCTAAAAATGGATTGGTGAGATCAAATAGGGTATCTCATAATTTGAACATAAAAGTAAAGTAACAGGAATATAAAATAACATCCCCTAACATAAGAAATAGGATCTTAAAAGAAATGCCATAAAAGAGAGTACTTAAAAAGAAAGAATGAGGTAGGATCCCTTACCTCAAGGCCGACTTGTTCTCGTTCGTTCCTTATATTCCTGAATAATTGACTTACCTAAATTTATAATTTCATAAGGGATTACATTAAAGTTTATTATTTAATTCATATCACATATTACCGTGTTATAATAATTAGTTAATTATGTGAGTTCATATCATACGTTTTATTGATGTTTGGTACATGAGTCAAAAATGAACATGGTTGAAATGAATTATCCATGTAGATATAAGTACATCATCTCCAGAAATGTATTAATGATTTAAATATCATATATATCCAGTATATATTCATATTATACTATTTCATACCATTTGGAGATAAAAAATGAAACGCACCGTTCATGGAGATGGTAGGTTGTACGTACGCATGAACGCTACTTTCTTTTCTTTGTCATATTAATGGAATTAAAACTAAATGATACATATATATATTATAATTCCAGTATAATATATATGTTATATAGGTCACAAATGTTCATTAATTTTACTCTTTATACATTCCATGTATTGAATGAATGAGTCACATCACTTGAGGGGGAGGTAGTCCACAACTCCTCAGATGAAATTATCGCAATTACACGACATGAAAAGCATAATGATATGATTTAAACATAAAATACAGAAGCATGTAGAAAACATAAATACCATATATATCATATATAAATATAGTGACATCATAATGGCCACCATGAAATGTGTTAAGAGAATATTGAACAATCATCGTTTCGTGAGGCAGTAATTCACCACCCACAGAAATAGTATGTTCTTTAACCATTAGACGAAGGTGTGAGTAAGTGTAAATCAAATACTTCTCATAAAAAAATCCTAGTATATTTTGGGTACTGTTTTTTTTATGTAATTAAATAATAATAATGTTAGGGGGAGTGAAGAAGGAAAATACACAAAGGATTTTGAGAGAAGGCGTTACCTCTAAATCCGGTGTCTTCTTTTGATTTGACGTAAAGGCTCTCTTCAAAAGAGTTCTGCCCAAATTTAGGATTCTAAGAGGAAGAGAGAGATGTGGGGAGATAATATGAGCAGATTTTGGATGATCCAAGGGCTTTATAGTTGTGGGTATGGGGGTAGAGGTGGGTGCATTTTATAAGAAGGAGGAGGGGCACTCTGGGAAAGTCATGAAATATTAATTTATTATAAAATGTTTTTCAAGTTTTAATGGTTCCAAAATGATATACTTCAAGAATAAGAGGATAAGTGGTATAAATAAACTCAAAAAATAGGATTTAGACAAGTGGAGGTCATATAAATCACCGTATCTTTTCATTTTAACCCTTAGTTAAAATTAATAATTCTTACCACGTCTTTTTTTTATTTTCAAACTACAAGGTCATAATAATTACATTAAAATTCCAGTAGTCCCATAATTGTATCAATAATTATATTATTAATATATTATATGTCACTTGGAAGAATATTAGATTTATTTAGACTATTATACCATTTAATAAAATAAAAATTGTTTTAAAAACTCATTTATGCCAATTTCAACACTATTGGTAGTTGACTTTTGATAAAGGCATAGAAGGTTTATTCCTTCTAAATAAAAGTATTAAAATAAATTTGACATATCATAATCATCTATGAAATTCTTGAATATCATACAATGTATCAAAACAAAATTATTTTCACACTTATAATGTCATTTATTTAAATATTTCATTAATGAGGTAATAACTGCATCATCATTTGTCAAAACTAAATTTATTTATTTAATGTCTAAAAATTATAAACAAAATATCATGATGTAGTAAATAGTCTTATCTTTCCAATTACTATTTATATTCAAAAAGATAATTTATATAAACAAAACTAAAATTGTTTTACATAGGTGTTACATACTTTGGTTATATTTTCCTTTCTTTAAAAATAATATGATAAAAGGTCACTATCACACTAAAGTGATTCCATGGGGTCCCAAAGTCAGAACAAGGAATCCCATGGTCGTTCATGACCCCCCAAATATAATTAGGACACATTTTGGGGTCATTTTGTATTTTTATGATATTATTTTATACCCTTAACAACCCGATTACTAATTAATCACGATCATTAAAGATAATTCCCGTCGTTACTATTCATAATGTCCAAAAACAGAAGCTTATTAATTACATAATTGGGACCTTATGATTACAAATTTGGAATCCATTTTACCAAATTCCGAACAGAGAAATTGTAGTAATTAATTTAAAAATAATTCCTGTTGTCAAAACCAAAGACGGGTTTTTAAGAAGTAAAATTTTTCAAAATATTGACTTGTTTTTACATCCAATTGAAAAGTGAAATTACATACATTGAAAAACATTGTATTAAATGATAAAAAAATAATTCAATTAAACTTTAAAACCATTTAAAATGAAAATATATCTATATAAATAAATTGGATGAAAATGCAGTTTTGAATTAAAATGCTGTATTTTTTCCCTATTCATTAAAAAATGAACATTATCATACAAATACAAAAAAATCACCCAAATCTATATTTGATATTCCAAATTCAAAAATTATTTCAATTTTACCAAATTCAAAACACAGAAGTTTTGTTAATAAATTACACTTTAAAACCAATTAAAAAGATAATCTATCCTTATAAATAAATTAGATTAAAAATCACTTTTGTAATAAAATACAGTATTTTTCACAATTCATTAAAAATGAATTTTATCAGAAAAATACCAAAAATTTAACCAAAGTAAATTTTGATGATACGAATCTAAATAAAAATTTTATAATGTAAAATGAACATATGAAAGTGACCAAAAATAGTTTTAAATATGGTTCGCCATCAAAAGGCAATAAATCGGCCTTTTTATTTAAATTATGCTTAAAATTAGATTCATTTACATTTCAAGCCTCTAAATTTTATTGGATAAAAGTAAATACATTTAACAAAACATCTACAATCAATTTTTAGTTAGTTGTATTCATTCCCTTGAATACAATAGTTTGGTGTTAACTACCATTTAACATAATAATATTATATTATTAGTGTCCAACGTAAGATTTCAAAGAAACCTGTTATTGTGTATCGGGTAAGTCATCGAACATAGAAACCCATTTAAAGTAAAATTAATCTTTAATTCAAAAATATTAAAATATATTAAAATATCATATTTCTTTATTTACCTGGTATGTTACAACCTGTGCATATCAAAAATATTTCTGAGGACATTTTGCGCAACCCAAAGAGCTCTTAAACCCTTTTTTTAAACATTACATAAAAGCACACACCAAAACCTAGCCAATCTCTATACTAGAAATATGAATTCAATATTTATACAAAAACCAATTCATAAACACCGAATTCATCACATAATAAAACCAAGGAATACAAAAATAAATGTAAACAAACATATTAAATTAATCTAATGATGCTAAGGCACGAAAACACCTACCTTTGATGCCAAAATTCCCATAAATTGGTGTGAAACTTCACTCTCACCACAAACACACCATTGGTAAACCAAAATGAACCCTAAATCAACAATTCAAACCAAAAAATCAAAATTTAACCCTAAATCAGACCAAATACTTGATGGAACCTAAAATATACCACAGACAAGTTGAGGAAAAACCCCAAACCAAGGAGGGAGAAGCCTACCCAAAGGGAGAGGATGAGGTGGTGCTACATGACCTCATTCAGGAAGTCTGATTGCCGAAAATGGATCGGATGCAGAGGAGGAGGGCTGTGAGTTGCGCTGGGATAAACATGGAGGAGGCACTGGTGGAGTTGTGGGTCGGCTGGAGGTGAGTAGGAGAGGGAGGTTCCATCTTGGAGGGTCACCGGGAAGGTGTTTCGGTCAGCCATACATTGGGGTGGCAGCAGATGTTCCGAAGGTTGGCCGAGGGGGTCTCCGACAGGGGTTTGTGCGGGTCTGAGCGGGTCCGAGTATGGGATAGGGGGCAAGGGAGATAGGGGAGAAGGTTCGGATAGAGTAGGGCGCGTCGTGGTTCGCCAGACAGAGGAAAGAGGTTCACCACCATGAGGTGGAGCGGCCAGGGTGGGGCGCGAGCAAAACCGATGAGAGGGGGGACCTGCAGTGCGACACCAAGGAGGTAGGGGGAGAGGGATTCCATTCAAAAGAACCCTGAAAAAATAAGATAAAAATTTAAAAGTAAAAAAAACTAAGAATAATAATCACAATAATAGTTATATTCATAACAATATTATTTTTATTATCTTTAAAAATAGATTTTGTTAAATTATTTACCAATATTTCTAATTTTATTTATTTATTTTAATTCATTCGGACATTTAATTTTTCATTTTTTATTTCATTATTATTAACTTATTTTATTTAAATATTTGATCATGGGGCAGGTCACACGACAGTACAAGAAAAACCACACAGCTTCATAATCATGAGTCGCTTGTGTGTCGCACACTACCAATCCATGAAGACTCATTTATCGACAAAACACAAAATTCAAAAATATTAATTATTATAATATTAATAACAACATAATAAAATTTATATTATTAATGCCATCAATATTAATAATGACAATATTAATAATAATAATAACAAACAATATTATTATCATTAACGTAGTCCCTTAATTATTTTTTTATTATACTTTACATTTATATTTTTATTTTTCATTTTACTATTCATTTCATTTTATTTACCTGCCTTGAACATCAATCAGGTCATACGGTGAATCGAGTGAGGTCGCGCGATGACTAGGGTGAGGCAGCATGACTTCAACAGTGGTGCACTGAATTCTTTAAAGGCCAAGACATGTGTTCTTTAAATAAGAACTCAAAACATTTATGTTGGGCTTCAACCCCAACTACCAAATACCCATAAAATTAATAATTTTAATAATTTTAAAAATGATGAGTGTGACACCTCTTTCTTTTATTCATTTTATTTCCAATTACCAATGTTTAGATATTATTTTCCACATCCCTATTATAGTACATTTCATTTAAAAATAAATATATACCCATTTCTATATCATTAATCCATTTTATGAAAACTTAGGTACTATTGTTATGCTGCAAAAGTTTCACTATGATTTGTTCACAAAAAATCATTTTGTTGTGAATACCATCAATATTTAAACTCATGGATATTAAAATAGACATAACTATTATCATTTTATTGGGTAAATAAGTTTATATAACCAATATTCTTTAATCATGGGATTAAATGTGATGAAAAATGATTCTATGTTGAATGTTCCATGTGGAAAACTTAAGCATGTACATGATATAAAAATTTGATGGGTGCACTAGGAACTATAATATGCTCCAATGAATTGGGTAATTTTTTAGTTTCACGAGACATCATGAAATGGATTAGGTATTGAATCTTATCTCTCATGAGACTTTTTCCACTATCTTATAATGTCTTATTAGTTAGTGTTAACCTATGTTTATGATTTCATATTTAAAGTTGTTTCCAAATTTCCTTGTTATTTTTATGTAACCATACTATATCATGCCTTATTGTCTATGAATATGATCATAACCCCTTTAGTGATCCATTTTTATACCTATTTTATAACATGTAATACATTTGACATGTTATTCTTCTTTTATATTTATTTAATGGGATTTATAGCTCATCTCATTCTTATGTATTTCCCCAGGTAATCTCATGCAGTTTTAGAGGACCGATGATTTCTAAGAGCATGTTAAGGAAGTTTTCAATAATGTTATTGTATCCCATGTTCAAGATATTATTCTATGTACCAAATTCCTAAAGACACTATACTTATCAAACTTCTAAGTTGTATTATGTTTATTCTTATGTAATAAATAATGAATAAATGTGTAATAAAGATAAGCATTGTCAAAGTTAGAATCTAAAGAATGTTTAGTTATTTATAGGATTAAGAATAGAAATCTCTAGTGATAGCCTTATGGATAACACTATGTTTTGAAAAACATGGCCAAATTTTGGTAAACTATATATTGAGTGGTTTTAATGAAAATAGATAAATATCCAGACACTATAAGTGGATTTGGATCTGGCATAGATGTACCTTGAGGTAACACCCAAAAACACTGCATTGAGCTAGACTCAATTGGGAAGTCGTGCATAATAATAGGACTTACTATACACCTAGTTCGAAACCCATAGGTTATATTATTTTATAAATTAATGATCTCTTTACTAACAAATATTAATGGAACAATAATGAAAATGAGAGTCTTTATTAGGAACTAAATCTTAGATAACTTCGATTGAAGCCTTAAAAATAAAAAGTTAAGGAAACACATATCATTTATAGATTATCCCATTAATGTTTTTTTCTTCTTTATTATGTGTTAATAATTCAAAATTTATCATCTCTAATTTTACATTTATTCTATTCAATGGATGAAAATAGAAAGAACTATTTCAATAAAAAATGAGAGGGGAAATGTGATAACTATCCAAATGAGATTCAAAACATAATGGGAGCCTAATTAAGACATAATTTGATTGTGCCTAACCAAATATCAAAATTCAAAATTAACAACTCAGACATATTTAAATATATACTAATATAAAATAATAGGAAAATAAATTATTAAGGAAGTTCATTTGATAAAGGTGATAGAGGAAAGAATATTTATTTTCATGTGTGTCAAAAATGTGTATTGCAGAACCAAGGGATATGGCACAAAGGAACTCAAAGGTGTCTTGGGAATTCCTCCCCTACCAGGATTTGATCTTGGGTCATTTAGATGCCAAGAAGGAGCCTCTATCACTTGGTTACAGGATCTTTGGCACGTATACCCACTGTTCTCCAAACCTTGGTTATAGGTATTTTCCCCCATTTGGAAGTAGCATCACCAGAACCTCTTCCATGAGCTCTTGAACTAGTAAATCAAATAAAACATACAGTAGACATTCAATGCAATAAAAATATTGTATATTAAAAACTAAAATGACTACTTTTAATAATTTTCAATCCATTTACAATACTAAAACATCTATATACATTAATACAACAAATCAATTGAAGTCATTAAACATGTTCCACATGTCTCATTACAACTATGTAAAAAATGTTGGGGATCACTATCTCTAATATCATCAACATCCTAATCTTCATCACTGTCACCAACATCTTTATCATCATCCCTAATAACATCATATGGATTAAAACGCCATCATTATCAAAACCATCATTAATACCAGCATCGCCACCACCATTATCTCAACCAACACTAGGACCCTCATTTGCATGACTCGAGCCATCATTTAAACTGCTCCTTAATGAAAAATATGAATCAATAGTAGTATAATCTGATTATGGAAGTGATTGAATTATAAATGACATAGATTTTAAGATGTGTTCAGTGATGCACATAATTTATTCACACTATTATAAATATATTTTTCCCCTAAAAGCCTTCTATATGAGCACGTTGTAGCTCAGGGTTCTGATAGGTTTGATGGGATCTCGATGAGGACTAATAACAATAGGGGATGATGTTTTTTCTTGTTCGACATAGGACTCTCCCCCAGCTCTCCACACCTAAAACTTGACTCAAGGGATCATTTGGTAAGAAGTTGTTAACTTCTTTATCATTGAGGGTCTCTAGGGAAGACTATTGAAAATATAATCAAGAAATTTAATTTTGAATTTCATATAACTATTCTAAATATGAATAAAAATACTTAAAATATTTTCTTGTGTTTGTGCATATACTGCACTTCTATCCTTTTCCTTCCTGCTCAAGAATAATAATTTTACTCGAGGCACACAACCTATTATCCCTAATATCACTTGTTGATAATGAAATTGATTAGTGTACAAATATTTATATTATAATTATTTTATAATGATGAATAAAAATAAAAAAGGATAACTTTTAAATGAATGAATAAAATTTATAAATTTAAACATGTGACAAACATTGATGAAAATTAATAAATAATAGCTAATCCTTAACACTTTTTAATTTTAGAAAATAATTATAAACATTTAATAAATACCATCTATTAGTTAGAGCATAAAATTATAATAAAATCCAAGTGAACACTACCAACATTCATTGAAAATGAATATTACCACAATATAATAAATTTCGAAGACAATTATAGTCTCTTGTTTTCTATACTACTAAATTGACATTTCAATAAAGTGATATAATACTTAAATATAAATCAATACCCTTAGTGAGAGATTAAAGTTGAAAATAATGACTAAATTTCATACATGTATAGTCCAACAAATACATGATAAATTATTTAATAATATATTTCAATATAGATAAGGATGAAGTTAAAAAAGATGATGAATCATACCCCATGATTACTAATCAATAAGAACTCAAATAAGGGAAATAATTGATTATTATGAATGATATTTTCACTACATATAACAACTATAAAAATAAATACAAGTACATTTTTACGATATGGACACTATATCACAATATTTATCTCGTAGAGTTAAATATGAATATAGGAACCAATGATGTTGAGAAAGGTTATGATACATAATGTGAACATTTTAATTAGATGAAGTAATGTTTATCCTTAGTCATCTAAGATATGGACACTATATCACATTTAAAAGGGGATTATTTCAAGTTAAAATATCATTATTTATCATTTATATAAAAATATTTATCTTATTTTTCAATTCTTGTTGCCAAAATACATTGTATCATGTTTAAAATTAATATTTTTATATTATATAATAATTATTTAATATAATAATATGACATATGTTCAAGATTTACAATATCAAAAATAAATGAT
>CAUJRU010002005.1:0-98274 GCA_963277665.1 Viscum album
ATTTTTCTTTCATATAATTATATTCCTTAAAATGGTTTATATAATATTTTTAATATTCTCAAATAATTTATTAAATAAATTTCACTCCATGTTTTTACAAAATGTGTAAAATGGAATCATCTTTTCCTTTTCTGAATGAGGTACTTTTTGACTTTTCAAAAAAGTGTGAGAGTAAAGTTTTTTAACTTATATGGAATGAATGCAATTTTATTACATCATGAATAATAATTTCTTTAAGGATTTCTTAACAAGTTTAAAAGGTTCCTTCTGGAGAAAACGTTTTCATTAATATTTGGGAAATTTTTATATTTTAAATAAGGTGTTTCAAAATTAAAAGAGTAGTTTCCTCAATAAATCTTATAGTGATCTTTTTATAGTATATTTATCTATGTAAACATTATTTGGTTGATATTATTATTTACAAAAGATGCATTATTTTGATACCATTATACAAATTAATCTGGATGGTTTATTTCATTGTTTAGTTATTTTAGAATCCATTATCATTTTGTAAGTTACTTTTTCATTATGAATGTTTATGTTGATTATAATTCAACCCTTTAAAATGAAGAATGCATTGGACTTAGTAAGTGATAGATGGGGAATAATATAGACCCTAAATGTATTATTATGTCTCATGAGACAAACTATCTTGAGTATTTGGATGAGGCCTTAACCATTTTTGTAATATGTCTTGGCATGAGGCCTTGATGGTAAGTTTATGATGTCTAACATTATTTATTCCATCATTATGAAATTATTTAGTGAAATACATGTGATTATTTGATTAGTTATGATATCCATGGATAATTTTCAATATCATGTGATTATATATATGTAATTATTTGACAATTATTTATTCCTTAAATATTATTATGCATTCTCAAGTTATTGATTAAATGTCATATGTTTTCATGTATTTACTTTTCCATATTAATAATGTGTTATTTATTCATGATTGCTTCCACTGTACACATACTCTTACTAAGCATCTGAGCTTACCCCTTTATTCTATTTTCATTCCCATAGATGTTTTGGAAGTGTTTTATTATTAATATAAACAGATATTCAAGAAACTATCTATTTTACTAATACCACTAAACTATTCAGTTATTTGAGGTGTGGTTGCTTTTATGCAGTTCCAATATAATAAAGTACCACTAGTTCTTAACTATTATGCTCAGGGATCATATAGTTGGCATATGAGTAGGTTTTTTAGACACCATGGGAACTAGATTTATGAAAATATAGAATTGGGAACATAACCCTATGAACCACTTTGAGGATAAGTATATATATTGTATAACATCATAAAGTTTTTTTAATGTAGTGATTATATGGATTTCCTATAAATACATCTCATTCAAAGTATTATAATTGAATGCGGTTTTGGTATAGATGCATCTGGGGGTAATAACTTTAAAAAGAGTTTGTTTGAGTTTATATCAAACTACATTCAAGTGCATAGTGAGTGTTCCCTTACAGCACACCTATTTTAACACTATTGGGGGATATTATTGGGTTAATATACATTTTATTTACAAACCATTATGAAGGTTTTTAAAATATTTTTATAATTTTAGAAATTCGTAAATAAACCATTTTTATGATTTTTATATTATCTATTTATAAAATTTTAAATTTTCATTAAGTATTTCACTAGTTTTAAATTTATTCATTATGATTCGTAATGTTATAATCTAATCTAGTGTATACCATTGATTATAAAGGGAACCAATTATAAGGAATGAAAATCATAACAATTCATGATATCCATTTATGGATTTCCCTCTTGGGAAAGATAATGAAGCTTGTGCTGGAGATATAACTGGAGATGAACAAATTATAACTATATCAAGGAAACTAACATAGGTTATACCAAATAAAATTGGAAATATGTACTCTCCTGAAAATCCAAAATGAATTATAAAAATATTATATTGATTCATGCATCAGAAACCTCTATCATTTAATGGGTTTACAAATCCATTTCTAGATGAGTAATGGATAAGTTCAATAGAGACGATATTTTTCACTTTGGTAAGTAATGAAAGGTGGAAGGTTTTCAGGATGTTTTACCTCTCTCATGGGATAAAGATCAATGGTGGTCATTGATTTAAAACACTAAGGATGAGGAGGAATCAATGATCATATAATAGAATGATTTTATAAAAATTTTCTAGAAAAAATATTTTTCTAATGAACAACAAGAGGGTATAGAGAGAAATTTATTTATTCCTAGAAAAAATCGAGAGTAAAACTTTATAAAGTATGAATCCAACATTACAAGGTTTGAAAGGCATACTATGGAATATGCACATAATTCGAATAACTATACTGACCATTTCTTTGATGGGATTAAGACAATACTTTAAAGGGTAATAGTCTCCCAAACATTATCATAATATAAGGATATAATATCATTTGATATCATGAAAAATATTTAATTGTCCAAGTAATATGGATTTAAAATAAATAATGAGAAGAATAAGAAGACAAAGAAAAAATAAGATAAGTGTAAAAAGGGAAAAATGATTTTCCCTCTTGTGATAATTGTGGAAAGATACACTCAGGTACTTACTTGAAGGGAACATGAGTTTTCATAAATTATAAATAGAACTTATATCAAGAATATGAATTCAAGGGTAATAAACAAAACTCTAACATTTAGTGTTCATACTATAAAGATATGGGTTATTATGTAAATGAGTTCTCTAAGAATCAAGGGAATATAACTCAGATGAGGCTAATAGATCAAGGTTAGGCTTATGATATTTATATTAAATAAGTGTAGTGATTAAAGTGTTTGTGTATTTTGATTCATAAATTATGTTTTTGATGTGTTTTATCAATGATATACTAGTTATATGAATCATAAAACATATAATTATTTCATTGCAACAATTTTTCTTTAAGGAATTGAAAATATATATTCAATGGTACCGATAACCAAGAAAATAGATTACTTGAATGGTTATATTTTTGGAGAATACATGAATAAGGGAAAGACAAACATTAATTTTTTCCTCATTTTGAGTTATTTGTATTTATTTTGGATAATGATAATATTGAAATTTAGGAAGTAAACGGTATAGTATTGGTGACTATGAAAATGATTAGTGATTTAATGAAAATGTAATTTATAATAGGTTATACTGATTTTTTTGAATTATGAGATATATTTAATAAGGATATATTAGTTTTATAGAAGTAGTTACATTTTCATTGAGGTTTTATTAAGACTTAGGTCATTATTATGCTTCAAGGGAATTTGTGACCAAGATATTCCCTTATTTCATATTTGACATTATGAGCAATTTTATGTATTATAGGGATATATATTTGATTAAATACTCCAAATTACTGGGTTTTGAATATAGTTAGAAGTATTTTATAGAAGGATTAAGTTTAAATATTTTCTAAATGGATTATGTTGAGATATGGCACTTATTGTTGAGATTTTATAGATTTAGGTGTTATTTGATATCTTTTACTAACCATTTTTGTTTTTGAAAATTTCTAGAGTTAGAAGGAATGAATTTTCATTCTTTTATGAACCATATGACCTGTTAAAAGTTAATTTTAGTGCTTAAATAATGAAAAGAACATCTTGAATATTCATATGTGTAAGAGTTAAAGTGGAAATTCATCAAACAACAACCAAAGGATTATAATTTTCTTATGAAATGGAAATAAATAAATTATTAATTTTTATGATGTTCTCTATATTGATAGAAAAATAACACCACAAGTTTTGTAAAATGATCATGAAATTAAAATATTATACATTTACATTAATTTCTGATGAATCAATGGTCATTTCAGCCATCTTAGATTTATGGTTTTCTGATAGTTAAAATTATCATTACCATGTTCTTTATCAATATCTGTTAGTATTTGTATATTATTTTTCTCTTCCATGTCAATATTTTAACATCCCACAAATGGTATTCTAATTTGGGAACCTGAATACATGATATTTTAGGAAACCATTATGTTTCCCACTATCCTTTTTTAAAGGATGTTTTATTATTTCAAATTACAATGTGGGTTTTCTATAAAGGTTAAACCTTAGATGAATGAAGTAAAATTATGAGTGTCCAATTTATTTTAGGAGATTAGAATGTAACACCAAATATTTTATGATATATCTCGATTTAAATAAATTTAATTTCTTTAATAACTTACATCACACACAACACTGACTTTAAAAGAGCCACAATATTATATATTATTAATTAAACGTGACCATTATAAACTAGATGTTAAATTGGTAGGTATAAATAGGAATAAATAATTTATGATAATTATATGTATTAAACATGTATAAAATAGTTTCATTTGTTATCAAGTGGTTAGAAATTAAAATAAAAATCATTTTAAAGTAGATGAAATGTTTTTATGAAAAACTATATTCATGCATGAGATTTATTTTTATCTTACTAAATTAATTTTATCACTATTGGTGAATGATTTAAATTAAATTTATATATTATATATTCAATAATTTTTTTCAACATTCATCTAATGTCTTTGAAAATAATGGGATAAAAATAAATATAGTTTCATCAACTCTATTTTTTTTTCTGAAATATAGTTTTATCACGTTCTGCACACTTATTTTAACATTAATTTGTTCAACTTTTAGATAATTTATTTGAAAAAATAAACGTCATTTATGAAAGAAACATTTTAATATTTTATTTTATTTAATTTTTTTATAATATTCTAAAAATATTTATTTTTCGATGAGTTGTAAAAATTACTGATTTTTAATAAAACATTCCATTTCATTTAAAGAATTATAAAAGTTACATTTTTAAGTGGTTTTAATAGTAAAATTACTTTAATTAAATTATTAATTATTCAATTTTGGTCATTATAATAAGTTTATTATGTTAAATATTGATATAATAAATTTTTATACTTAAGCAAACATTTTCTTTGGAAAACCGCTTTTCGTCACATTTTCAGGTTTAATTTTAAATTAAATTATAAAAAATGTATAAATTGGATTTGATAAAATCGATAATATATTTATGATCATAATAATTAATATTATTTATTTAGGTTAACTTAATTTTTATTCATAATGTACTGTAGAAACAGTAATAATTATTTATTATGGTTAAGGTTAGAAGGAGTTTTTCGGGGCATTAAACCAAACAATAAGGGTAATTTTTACAATTAAACATTACTAAATACTATTGGATGGCCATATTTATTCCTTATCCTATCATAAAATCTAATATAATTCCATATTTATTCATTTTTCTTGAGAATAAATTTATTACTTTGAATTGATTTAGGAAATTTTCAAGGGGGTGTCCTCCCACACATATAAAAAGAATCCTCTTATCTTATCCTCTCCACACTTTAAGAGAATTTTAGTCCAAAAAGAACTTGAAAAAAAAAATCCCTTAATTAAATACCTCCATATTACCTATAGTCTCATTTGTTTATAAAAAATAATTCATAGGGTGGATTTAGTTATAGTTCTAAAGATGTTGTCCAAAGAAGATTTATAGTTATTAACCATGGATTTTCATTTTATTTCTTATTCAAAATAATTCAAATATTATTTATACATGATGAAATAATAAAAATATTACATTAAATATATTGATATTATATTATTTTAATGAAATAAACTATATACATATCCTTTTACATCATATGGGAAGAAAAATCATTGATTGTATGTATGACAGACCACTGCCTCGCTAACTGATGTAATTCACTTTAAATATTAGCCTATAAAGGATAGATATAATGATGTATCTAATTTATATGTATGATATTTATTATTTAATTACATTTTTATAATTATTATATCACACATAACATATTACCATCAAATCTGTTGGATAATAATAATGTCACTTGTGCGTATGTGTTGATTACCGCCTCCACGGAGTGATGTGATATGTTTTTTCATTTTAGTTTTACATGGCTGGTAATAAAAAAAAATATTTAATGAACATATATGATATATTTGATATTAAAATTATTATATAAATCTCAATTATAATTTACATTTCTTTTGTTCAATCCATTTAAAAATGAAAACAGCTTTCATGCAAACATATGGTCAATTGTCTCAATGAATGGTGTAACTCATTTTTCAATATATAAAATTTATGGATGAAAAATAAATACATATATAATGAATATATAAGATATTTATATCATTATTAACATTATGGATATAGTGTATCCATGATAAAAGTGTAGGGACCAAAACTATCAAACCTAAACATAAATGAAAACTGAAGAAGCTTTTACTCGGGACATCAATTTTAACATAGAATTATTAATAAATGAGTGATAAAAGATTACAAATAGTTAATATAAGCTATGATATATATGTTTATGATAATATAGTATAATTATAATACATATATATTCATTATACAAGAGGTTTAGACACATACAAAAAAATTCAAACCAAAGGAAATAGATTTCGTCTCAATTTTCCTTATTTGAGAAATATTTTATTATGATGTACTTAAGTTATTTTATATGGTGTATATAATTCCCTTTTGACATGTTATATCATTATTATACATTTTTTCATGTTATTTAATGTTTAATTTTATGTTATTAATTAATGGGGATTAATATTCCAAGGTTACCAATGTGGATAGGGTTAATTTCACAATCTTATCATAATTTGGGATTATTTATGTTAAAATCTACACTTGGGGAATTATTCAAAATTTATATATTTTAAAACCAATATAATTTATTTAATAATTTTATTTATGGAAATGATTTGTTTTTCTTTATTTTATACTCTTTAAGTACACAAGATAGCAAGACCCTTTTTAAGTAAAATCGACTTTATTTTTCTACTCTATCGAGAATATTTTTCTTTCATATCCATATTTCCTTAAAATGTTTTAAATAATATTTTTAATATTCTAAAATGATTTATTATTAAAAAATTTACACAAATTTTAATTTTTATTAAAATAACATTGCTATCATTTTCCGAATGAGTTACTTTTTAGATTTTAAAAAAGTGTGAAAGGAATGTTATTTTTAACTTATATGATATTAACAAAAAAAAATCCCTTATAACCACTCTGTTCATTTAATATTCCTTAATAATTTTTGAATATTCCTCCCAAATAAAATTTTTTTCACCGTATTTTGGAAATTTTTATATTTTGAATAAGTCTTTTTAAAATGAAAAGGGTATTTTCTATAATAAATATTCTATTAATATTTTTAAATTATATTACTTTATGTAAACAATATTTGGTAGATATTATACATTAACCATGATGTAATATTTTGATACCATTCATCATATTTCTCTAGATGGTTTGTGATCGTGTTTATTGATTGAGGAAATTATTAACATTTCATATTATAGTTTCTCTATATGAATGTTTAGATTGATTATGTTTCACCCATTTCATATGATAAATGAATTGGACTTAGGAAGTGATTGGAAGTGCCCAATATACCCATTTGGTGAATTGGTAGGTCTCATGAGACAATATAGCTTAGGTATTTGGCTAAGGCCTCAATAATTTATGTAATACATCTTAAAACAAGGAATTTAAAATATGTTTATGATGTCTGACATTATGCATTTCATCATTATGATATTATTTTTTGAAATCCATGTGATTATTTTATTATTTATTGTATACATGGATAAGTTTCAATCTCTTATTATTATTTATATGAAATTATTGGATCAACATTAACTTATAACATATTATTCTTTATGTTCAAGTTATTGATTAAATGCAATATGTTTTTATATATTCCCCATTCCTTATTAATTATACCTTATTTATTTATGATATATTCCACTATACGCATACCATTAATGAACATCTGAGCTCTCCCCTTTCTTATGTTTCCTTTCCCTGGGATTTTAGGAAGCGTTTTATGATTAATATACAAGTACTTTCTTAAGGGAATAATAGTGTTCTAAAATTAAATAATATGTTGTATTTTAACTTTTCAAATGTAATTTGGAATCAATTAGGTATCTAGTTTACCAAAACTACTAAATTAGTCAGTCCTTTGAGATGTTGTTTCTTGTATCTAGGGACAATGTAAAAAAGTAACCACCAGCTCTAGGATACTTGGGTTGGGGTATGTACATTCATATTTCTTCAACACATTCCTCTATGTTTCACCAAGATTTGTGGGGAAAACTACTCATTATACTAACTTGGTTATGTCAACCCAATAAATTCATTAAAATTCCCCAATAATTGAAAAAGAACATTGATAATGCCCATAATGTACATTAAACTATGGTTTTATTCTAAATCAAGTGATATAATTATTTTAGTGACTTAAATTTTAAGTTAGGTATTTTATAAAAAAGATATATATTATTATTTTGTTCTTGGAACAAGTGTTAAAATTTATGTTAAATGTACATAAATTTATAACTGTTTTGAATAAAATATTTTTCTTATTGATATTTTTATATAGGATATATTCTTTTATCTTTGGAATACTTGTTGACTAATTAATTTAAAATTTTGATAAATAACTAACTATACTAGATAAAATTAAATCTTATACTCTTTAATTTATTTTTTTTCTTTTATGAATTGAATCAGATTCCATTTATCATGCTTACTACTATGTTACCCTACTCACAACCTAACCACTAAGAAATTAAAAATCAGTCATCACATTTTTTTATTTAAACTATACATACTGGTTAATTGATTCTATGTGATAGTGTATAAAAATAAATATAAAAATAAATAAACAAGCATCAAAGTAAACAAAATAAGATTTAATCAAGAGTTTTCATCTAAAATTTGATTGATTAAGATGATGATGAAAGAGAAAAACCCTAGGGGAATTGCACGAGTCATGTAATGAATCAAATTGCAACCCCCTATCACCATCCCATGTGTATATAATATTTGGTTTAATAGAATGTATCACTTCGAATAATATAATAACAATATATATAATTACATATATATACTCAGACATATGTGAGGGGAACTTGGGTTTCCGTAATAAATTTAATAATATAAAATATTGATGCAAAAGCCTACTTGCATAATTAAGAGAGATGAGCGATTCAATGACCTCTTATTTTCCAAATTAGTCAATAAATATAATAAAAATTAAACTATTGTAATAATTAAATTAAATAAATAAGATAAGAAACATACATGTTTTGGTCTTAGATGACAATCAGTCCACAAGAAATTATATTAAATAATAAAAACTAAATCAGGTAAAATCCTACTCATAAGAAATTTATATTAATAAATATTGCGTTTATTTTTCTTACCAATTAATGATACTCAACACATAATACCAATTTTTTATATTCCTGAAGTTTTTATTGATTTGTGAAAGTTTTTTGGATTTATCTGTGTCTGTAAGGACCCAAAATGGGCTTTGGTTGATAAAAGGGACCCATGGTGGGTAGGTTTGGTTGGGTGGGTCAAATATTAGTATGGGTCCGACTGAACCACCTGGGCATGGTCTACTGCTCATAGTTGTGGATGAGAAACATATATGGGGTGGTGGTGACGATCTAAACTACAATTATGATTTTTAATTTTTTTTAAAAAATGTGATACCTCCACCCAAGAAAAATATAGATGAAACTATTAAACACATGGGGTGTGGCCCTTGCATGGTTTTTTTAAATACATATTTTTTATAAAACTTAGTTAATCCTGCAATGAAAAAACCTATCACACATTTCACGGATATAAAAAATATTATTTAAAATATTATTTAAAATATTATTATATTATAAAATTATTAATATTTAATAAAATGTAAACTAAATAAACATTAATAATTATAAGACACACCAATAGGTTCTATCATCAAGTGACCATATCTTGACTATACAAACTCTGATCGAAGCACCATAAACACCATTGTGATCGAATTATTTTCCTTTTCTTTAATTTTAGTAAATTTAATTTTAAATTATAATTAAAAACATTACATGACTGCTTTGATACCACTTGCTGGAGTCGATCCAGTGTTAAATCCAAAATTTTGAATTTTTTCACATCAAATTAATCTTGAAATGGAAAATGCAATGAAAAAATGTTACAAATATAGTTGTTAGTATATATTTACCTTTAAATAAATACTATTTTTACTATCTAGTTTCACACGTATCACTAAACAAAAATGAACCACAACATATTATTTTAATATAAATATTACATTCATAAATTATACATTGAGTCAGATGGTATAAATATAGGTAACAACTTTATGAAATATATCAATAAAGAAAATAAAGTAAAGTAAATTTGAAAAACCAATACATTAATAAAAATCAATATGTGTTGTTAAATTTATAAACAACTAATAACATATTTATCCCAGAAATGTATTTCATTAAAATTTGTTTTTATGCATAATTAATTTTTATTAAAAGTATATAAATATTTTATTGTTCAATTATGATAAAATATATTTGATATAAATAATATATTAACACTAATTTAATATGTAATTTATAGTAAATAATAATAATAACATTAAATATTCAAAAAATTTATTTTCCTATAAAAAAATTGTAAATTATACTTTATGATTTTATATAAATGTTAAATTATAAAATTTTAGAACATGAGCTTTAAAAAATGTAATAAATTTTTGGGTTCATTATAACAATATTAACTTATTACAAATTTTTGATAGTTTTTTTGAAATGATTTAATTTTATTTGAATAGTGAAAAATAAAGTTTTTACTAACACCATAAAAGTTTTAACTATATCATGTTGTATGAATGATTCAAACACATATAGAAAATTAATTATGGAAAAAAATATTTAATGAGTAGTATTAGTCATTTAAAATCATATTTTTAATTTAGATTACTCGTGTTTTACATTTTGAAAACCTAAGTAATATTTTATCCTATTAATAAAATTGTTTTTAGTATTTCCTTTTTATTTATGTTATCTCAAGGTGGAATTTGGTTTCATATTGATTTTAAAAAACCATAATTATCATTTTTATAATCACAAACCAATTAATTTCGTGGAAATATATAATATTTCTAATTTTATCCAAAACATTATTTTCATGCTAAAAATACACATTTTAAAAAAAATATATGTTTACATGCAATGTCTGCTAATATTAAAATTAGTTTGTGTGACCATTATAAATTATATTTGAAAAAAATTTATTTAATATTTTTAATCATTGGTTTCAAATTATGTTATAATAAAAATTTTATTTTTAGTCATTAAATGTGAATTATAGAGGTTGAAATTAGTTATCATGAAAAAAAATAAAAAATGGTAAAAGTGAAAAATATTAGAATAAAATACAGAATTTTTTTTAAAAAAAATTAATGAAAAATATGTGGAAGATTCTTTCTCAAAATTATTCCATCCTCCAATGCAATTATTTTTAAAATTATATCCACTTAACCTTTGAATATTGAAATGTGAATTTCTATTAATAAAAAATTCCACTCGAATCCCTTATAAATGGATCCATCACCACCCCACTTGTACTCACAACTCAAGCCTCTTAAATTTTACCAAAATATAATAAAATAAATTCCCAATTATCCTAGACATGTTATAGAATTTATTATATTCTCAAAATACCACTTATTAAATCATCAACCAAATTTGTGGAGGATCTCTTTCAAAGAGTAAGATAATATTATAATTTATTCATTTTCATTTATTTTACATCATTTATTCTTCTACGTCCTTTGAATCTATTATAACCAAATTTAAATAATTATATCATTATCCAAATTATAATTATGTTTTATTATGTTTGGGTTAATAATATTTCAACCTTTCTACCAACCATTCAAAAAAAAATTAGCTTGTGTTACATATATACTACCACCTCTAGATGCAATGTGAACTATTTTTTTCATAACATCAGTAATTTTATTGTAAAAATGGGATATTTAATAAATAAATATGATATTTTAAAACATTATGAATATTAAAAATTAAAAAATAATTTATTCCTTATTTTTGTAATATGGAAAACAAGAACGTATCTTGTGTATATGTGAAAACTATCGCCTCCACAAAACAATGTATATTATTGTTCATATACAATTTTATTTATTATAAAACTATCCCAAAATATGATTTAACACCTTGAAAACAACTAAATTATACCTTTATACATTTTAATAATTATATTGGCCCCAAAAAAATCACTTTCATAACTATTCTCACCCATCGATTATTGAATGTTCTTGTTTGGGTCGGTTTAACCACCAATGATAAGAATGATTTAAATTTATATAATGGATGAATATAAAAACTTAATTAATTTTATTATTATATATCAATTCCCAAATTATATTTTGTTCATGGTTCTGTAATGGTTATATTAACATTAAACGTATTATTAATATACTGCCCTTTATTCGTTAAAAATTAACAAAAACAACCACGCTACTAATTACATCTATAAGGACCATAAAAAAATATCATGGAATCAAATTCTAAATTTATAAGTCATTATAATACATTAATTATATTATATTAAATAATTTATAAATTATAGACTTTTTATCAAAAAATAGAGATCGACATCGACATTACAAATCATGTGTAAAACGATTAATGTTATAAACATTTGATAATGAAAATAAATTATAACTATCTATTAAATATATAAAAAATTATTATAATTTTAGAGTATAAAATGTAATAAGTATGAATAAGTTCAAGAAATAATTGATTAAGAGTGTTATATTTATCATACATGATGTTAGAGCATGTTTGACTAAATATAAACACTTAGTAAGGGTGTTTCTTAACTCAACTTCCTTTCACTGAGTTATAATATTTTATCAAGAACTATGTTATCATATATTGGGAAAATTCAACCTAATGATTTTATTATACTATATTTCATAATTCTTCCTATTTATTTTCATTTATTTCTCATAAAATCCCTCTAAAATGATTCTACCATTAAAATATGATGTTTTCATGTGTTTTTCTCGTCCTAGTTTATTTCTTTAAGACACATGATATATTTATCACTTTTGTTTCAGGGTGGTTTTACTAACTTATGGATGCCTTTTGAGAATCCTAAAGGATCATCAAGTCACCCTGATAGGGGGTTGGGTGAATTAGGGGTGTCCAACTTTTACAGATTAATGTCAATATATATATATTTTTCCTTTAAGTTGAACAAACCTATATCATTGGTTTGGATGTATGGGTCTTATGTATGATCAATCACCACATTTTATTTATGATATATATACAATTTAATATAAATATCAAACACTCATTTTTATAAGATTCATACATAATTTATAACCCTATAATTTTAATTTTAACTTCCATTTTGCCACAAATTTTCCACTGATGTTTTTTTCAATTAAAAGTGTCATGGGGATTTATTATCCTTAATCCATAGTGTAAATCCCAAAAACTAAACTCTAAAACTAGAATATTTTTAATTTAGTTGAGCTATAACCTAAAAATATACTTTGACATCTAGGTAGGAATAATAGAATCTTTTATAATGGAACCACCAGTCTTCATGGTTTCTCTATGAACTTTCTTATAAATGAAACTATGCATACCAAGTAAAAATTTAGTGAACTCACCGTACTGGTCACCCTATCCTATTATTTTAGTATAATAATCTCTTGAAGCTATCACTATAACTAAATCTTCAACATCCAAAAAATATTCTAGTTATATTTTATTCCATTATTGATCTCAACTTCAGGTCAATTGAATCTGGTGATTGTACTCATCTTCTTCGGAACATCATGTTCCAGTATTCCTAAATCATTTACCAAAATGAACTTTTATAACATTAGTTAAAAACTCCCTCTGTTTTTATTAACTTCTCAATATTGCGGATCTCTAAATTTTTATCACATTCAATCAATACCTTAATCTGAATGAGCTTGAATCCTTTTATGGGATTAACTTACCTTTTTAAGTTTGGTGACATGAATTCTCTAAAATTAAAGGTATTAAATCATTCCATTTTTTAATTTCATTCAAATATCTTATAAAAACCTACAGTCTACTCAAATGTCCAAAAAATTTGGCGTTAAATCACTTTTCAAATTTTCTTGAAATCTGACAAAGAATCACAATCTTCATTTCATAAATACTAAACACAGAAACTCTAGTTCAACATTATCATAATTATTTTTGTTGTTATAAAAATGTAAATTACATCATTTTTTCCCAGTTTAGTTTCTTCCATATATTTCAACAATTATTTCAAGAACTTTATTTATTCACTAAATTATCTATACAGGACTCTATAATTCACTTAAAATAAATTTATTACTCTCCAATAGTCCAGAAAGTATGTATAAAACTTTTATCTACCGATCATAAAAACACCATCTCATTTGGTATCTCATTTTCCCCATTCGTTATATTATTCGGATACTCAAATTATTTATTTTATTAAAATAAGGTAAAATTATGTATACTTCATCTTTTTACTACTCATTATTTAATCATTCATTGACTAATAATCAGCATGCTTCCAAGTACTTCTCCATCACTCAGCTTCTGGTGTATTCACTTTTCTTTATGTAGTAGTCTACTTCCAACATTTATTTACCCTTCTTCTTTCATTATCTTCACATATTTCCTTAAATTACGATACATTATATTAAAAATAAACCATCGATATAGATTCATCATTTTCATGTTATATCATAATCCAATCGTCATATGACTATTTTAGTTGTCACATGTATACTTTCGTATCCAAACTCAAACTCATCAGGTAGTTTCTGTATTCTCATAGTTTTCACATGTAAACACTATAAAACACAAAATATAAGCTTTGGTCCATCTTAAAACATAAAATATCAAATATTAGTATCTTTTTGTTATGAATATTTGACCATCTCCCTTTTTCCGTAAATTCTAGTGTTTTGGGATATCACTAGAACTTTTAGTGTACTGTATTGTTGCTACCGACAAGATCATCTCTTCTTCATTATATGATAATTTTAACAGTAAACTACCACTACCACTATACAATACTACTTCAACATGAATGACTTTAATCTAACTTATATATGATACCAATTCATTTGGAGGCCTTCAAAATTCATGTTGAAATATCTCATATTTCAATTTTGTGATTAGTTGTAGCTTTTCCCAATACACTACATGAAGTATAAACTACTCAAAAACCCCTTTGAAGAATATTCAAATTTTTATCCAAAAAAACCCTGAAATATCTTAAAATAACATCACATAATTAGGTATTCTCAAATTATTTGTTTAAAAATACATGGAATCTTTTACCTGATCTTCTAGAAATATACTCATCTTCATTCATTCATATAAATCTTCTAATATTTAAGTCATTTTATTTTTCATATGTTGGTGCTCTCAATTATTTTAATAACCATTCATGCATGATTAAAATAATTAACCCCTTTCTATATTTTCATCAGGAATTTTAAACCTCAAATATACAATACTTACTCATCTATAATTGATCTATTTTTTTGGTTTTTATAATATGTGACTTGATATCTCTAATACAGTATTAGAATAGTTATCTAATAATCAATGTGATGATTTATTATTGATTAATAATCATGTCATCATCAAACAATCATTAACTACAACCCCCAGATGTATATATTCATGATGTACATATTGGTATTGTTGATATTTTTGTCGATTCCACTTCACCTAAACATCTGTTATTTGTTTTATTTTATGTATGATATCCCGATCTTGCAATGTGATTATAGTATGAAAATTATCAAGTTCATCTATATGTTACACTATCCATTTAACTCCTGATTATGTTTTCTATAAATTATTTAGCGCCAACTAACTTTTAATTCAAATTACTCATTAAATTTTCTAGAATGTAGTAAAAATATATACAATTATTCATCTTCACCGTATGATGCTTACTTCAACCTCCCCGTTAGGATTTGTTTCCAAAACCAAATTCTACCTAAATTCAATGAGTTTTCTCTCCCATTAACTAAAAAAATCAATGTGTTTTATTTGAGTGAACTCCATCATTAATTTTTCTCTCACCCATAATAATTTGAATTTAAATCCCACTTCTGTGATATAGGAGCATTTTCACACTTTTATACCCTTTTCATCCAGTTAAATTGTTGGTTTAGTCTAACAATTCCTTGTTCTAATAATCAAATATCATGTTATAGAGTTTCTAATTAATATTGTGTTTTATGGAAGTTATATATTATTCTGGTAATGTTGGAAATTTTTGAATGTATATAAATCCAATAACTCAATTATATAGACCATGAGAAAAAAGGAGTTAAACTTTTGTAAATAATCTATCAACTTCATGAAGAATTGATCGATCATGTAAAGGAATTTGAATATGTCAAATTTCATAAATTACAAGAGAGAATGTAAAAAATATATCAACCATATGAATATCTAGTCGACCTAGATAGAAATCTCAAAAGGTATTCAAGTGGCCACATGACCAATTATAGTGACCACATGTTATATCTCAGAGTGACTGCAAATGTCCCAAAATTTTGATAAATTTATAAAGAGACTGTAGGATAATTTGATCAACTACATGCCAATTTGGTTGATCAGGGAATATCTCTTGCAAAATCCTCACTTGAATGTATAAGTAACTAATTAATCATGAAGAAAATGTGAAGGATCCACATAGTTTGTTTATTTGTCATAAATCTCACAATGTATTAGAGAGACCACACATTTGTTTCAAATAATCCACATATTAAAGTTAGAGTGACCGTACAAAAATGTTTAGACTTAATAAACTATTGGAGTTCTTATGAGACATAAAGATGCCAGATGTTATAGTAAAGTGACCACATGGGATAGTTGTAGTTGGTCAAGTGATATAGAAACACCATGGTCAGTTCAAATCATTGTATCCTTAATTCATAATTTTTCAAAGTACCGGATCAAATGTGTGGTTAATAAAATCGACTATACGACTTGTCAATGAATTCAATTAGTTTTCTTTTGCTATGTTTTAGACCTACCTTGAATGATATAATGTGGAACACATAAAGGGAACATGTCTATAACTGTTAATTATATTTTAATGAAACTTATTCTAAAAAATTATATGTGAAGAACTAAATTATATGCAAGAATCATTTATTGTTCCTAGATTCCACATAGAGTATAAGGATTCATAATGATGAGTTTTAAGTAGCTCTTTTTATAAGATGAATTATTTTTATAGAAGAATGAGGTCTAAGAAATATATACATGAAAATGGTTATTTTTACAACTTTGAAAAAACAATATGATCTATTATAAAATATGATACTTTGTTTTTCAAAAAGAACTTGACCACATGATTTGAGAACATCCTCTATTATTTTAGAAGAGAAGAAAAGTGACATATGAAACACAAACTAAATAAAATTAGACATCAAGAAGAGAAGTTAAATATACAATATAACCAAACATCAATATTTATCTTCTTCAAATTGTTTTCACTTCTATTTCTGTATTTTTTTATTACTTTTCAGTTGTTCTTGAATTTTGTGTACATATTTTAAATTAAAAACTCTTATAGGGAATAAAAGATAACTCAGATACTATTACAATATTTTATTTTATATTTTTACTCCCATAGAGATTGTGTAATAGGATATGTATTAGCTTGGAAATCCCTATTCCATGTTGTATCCTTTACATGATCTTGATTATAGATTATCTATTTATTTATAATAAACATGCTTGGTAGTGGGTGACTAGAAAGTGAAGAAGATTATTCACCAACATGAGACTTATGATCATGTATTTTTATATTCCATTGTGTGTCTCAATGTTTTTCTTACTCTATTTTAAAACTGTTTTAAAATCTCTTTATCAATTTCTCATCAAGGCACATCAGATTTTAAATTAATACAACTAATTAATTATAATATTAGATATTATACATTTAAAATGAAATTTTGTGAGTCAATTTATAATATTTATATTTTATTTAATGATATTATTAGTATTATGCATTCACTAGGAAATACCATTGATGAAAACTCATAAGTGCAAAGAATTTTAAGATGCTTACCCGATAGATGGAGAGGCACTGCTTTATCCATCTGAGAGTCATGTGATGTGAGGATTCTACCAATAAAATATTTAATTGGAAAATAGTTGATATATGAGGAGGAGCTCAATTTTTATGATGAAGATGCTAAACCAAAAATATTCAACTGTATGGAAGGCTTCTCAGTCTATATCTAATGAAATTGTCAAAGAAGTGAGAAATAGGGGAAGTGATGTCGACTTAGACAGTGATGAAGGGATTAAAATGTGTTTTATAGAAAAAACACCTGAGGTAATAAATTTTATTCTTGTTTATTCTCCTCATATTTATGAAATCTTTGAATATAATAATCCTGATGAAAATGACATGTCAAGTGAATATCTCATAGAATATTTCAATATAATATAAATAAAATTAATTATATTAAAGATAAATTTAAAAATTTATGGAAACTAAATTCATTTTCTACTTTTATTAAAAAGGATCTTACTGTTGAAAAGGAAATGATCCAACAACTTCTCAAAGAAAATAATCATTTAAAATTAGTGAATCCGACAATAATGAAATATATTGAATGATTTTTTTAATTATTTAAACCCTTAGTAAAATTATAGTTTGATATGTTTCAACTAATCTAAGATTTAGTTTTGGTTATATACTTGGGTAGAAAAAAAACTTTACAAAAAATATTCTTTTCATAGTTCAAATGTTGTAAAGAAGTCATTAGTAAATAATAATGCTAGAACATATAAATCATAATCAAAATGGTTTGGACCAATGTGAGAATATATTTCTAATTATTTTATGTTTGTTAATAAATCGGGGATAAAATCTATCAACTAGACATGGATACCCAAAGATTTAATTTATAACCATTTTTGGTCCTATATAGATATGGGTACCAAAATAAGTGTTCATTTGACTAATTTAAAGAATAATTCTTTAATATATCATGTAAAAATATATGATTTATTGATAGTTGGTGTTCTAGAGACATGACAAGGGACTTCTCAAGCTTCTAATGTTCGAACTTGTTAGAAGGTGGTCATGTCACATTCAATGACAATGCCATGGGAAAGATTGTTTGCCTTGGCCTGGTTTGTAACTTTAAAACATTTTTAATTTTTAAAGATGTATTTTTTGATTAATTAATGTGAAATATACTTGGAATATCTCAATTATGTGATGATAGATTTCATGTCATTTTTTAATATAATTCTTATAATATATGTGAATCTAAGTATAATTTTGTGTTTACTGTATTGAGAAATGATATGGTTTATTTGGTAGATTTAAGTATTTTATTTTCTCAAGAAAAATTCTTGTTTGATTACCTTTCATTGTTAATCTTAGTTGTAGATTAGAAGACTTGGTCATTGAAATATATACTCATTTATAAATTTATCCAAAAGGAGTTTTGTTAAGGATCTACCTAAGATATATTTTAAAAAATAAAAAGTGTTAAATCCGTATAAAAATAGAAATCAACATAAAGTTTATTTCAATCCAAAGAAAGGGGATTATTCCTCTTGACCATTAGAATTTGTTTAGATAGAAATTTTTGGACCATTTATAGTTTCTACATTTCTAGAAAGAAATTATGTCTATGTAATTGTTGATGACTATTCTAGGTTTATTTGGATATATTTCCTATATCGAAAAAATTCAAGCCTGTGTATGTTTTTCAATGTTTGAAAAATCAGTAGGGAACCTTAGTGGACATACCATAACGAGTGTGAGAAGTGATCATGGTCATGAGTTTTCTAATCAATATTTTGAATCATTATTCTGACAATATAAATATAATAATAATAATTAATCTTCTCCTTGATCACCTCAATAGAACGAGGAGGTTGAAGGAAAGAATATAACTCATTTAGAGAGTTCCCAAACCATGCATTATGAATACAAAAAACTGGTATATTTTTGTGCTGAAGGTATAAAAAAAATCTTGTTATGTTGTCGCACCCCAACTTTTTGAATTAATTTTCAATTTAATATATCTTAGTTTCGGGTTCTCGCGCCGAGGTTTGGGTTGAGTCCCGATTTAATTTTTTTTGAAGTTTAATGTTTTTAGTTGGTTTCGGACCCGTGCGCGGCCACCGCACGGTTGGCGGTAGCCACGCAGTTGGCCCGTGTCGTGAAATATCTCTTTTATTTTATTACTATTTTTTTATAGTTATTATTATTATTATTACTATTGTATTAAAGATATTGAGATTAATTTCTCATCGTCATTGTTATTTTATTATTATCAAAACAGTTCTTATTTTTATTGTAGGTAATTTTAATTATCCATATCTTGTTATTGTTAATTTTATTATGATTATTTTTATTATTATGGTATTAGTTATTATCCTTATTGTTATTATATTAAAAGAATAAAAAATAAATAAAATAAATAAAAATAAAACCATCTAAACCCTAATCTACCCACGGGCCCCCCTTCCCCTTTCCCTTTGGCTGCTGCGCGAGACCTCCCCCGCCGCCTTCTTCCACCTTCCGTCGCCGCTCCGCTCCACACAAATCCCGGCCTCCCCGTCACCGGCCTCGCCCCGTCGTCCCGGCCACCAACCACCCTCGCCAACCTCCTGTTCCAGCTACCGCCGCCCGAATCAGCCCCCTTCTACCCCCTGTTCTCCCTTCTCCCATCCCGCGCGACGTTTCGCCGGCCCTCACGCCCTCGCCGCTGCTGCACTCCCCAGCATCGGGTCGCCCCTCGCAGGCCCCTGTGTCCTCGCCGGTGCCCCTTTTCCCCGCACACGACCGCTCCCCATGCCACCTCCGGCGCTCGCTGTTCCGCGCACCCCCCTGCCCTCCGCTGACGGCTTTCGCTCTGACCTCCTCTCGGCTTCTCCATCATCCGACGCACCTCACCCAGCCGCCTCGCCGGGCGCTCCCCTATCCTCTGGCACAACCGCCACGCGACCCCCCCCCCCCTCTTCTTCCCGTCGTCGCCGCCGCACCTCCCCCTTGCCGACACAATTTTTTTCCCCTTCGGTATAACCACTAACCTATTTTTCACTCTTGTTGTTCTACTGATCTTATTGGGTGTCTCGATTTACAATTTCATTTCATCAGTTTAATGTTTTAAGTTTCACGTGAAATGTTTACAGATTTGTGTTTTCGTTACGCCATGGTTTTGAAGTAGGTATCCCTTGCTCTTGGTTTCATAATTTGAGTTGCATCTTTTGTTTGCAATTCAAACCTTATATAAATGCTAGGTATTGTTGTGCAACATTTGGACAATTTATTTGGTATGCAAGGATTGTAGTTTATGCCTTGTTTGGTGAACATTGTGTTGTTTTGGTTAAAGTGTGCACACAAAGAGTGTGTTTAAATGTTCCAGTAGCTTTTGCACCCTTTTCGCTAGATGTAAAATGTGTTGCGATTTGTGTTTTGTGAATTTTTTGTGGCGCGCATGATTTCAAGGGTAGACCTTTTTGTTTACGTTTTTTTATAAATGGTGTGTGCATGGTTTCAAAATGAGTTTTGTCGTGTGGTGTATTTTTATTTTGTAATGCAATTAGTTTATATAGCGGTGCAAGGGCTGAACATTCTGATACGACGTGTTACGAGTGAGCGTTAATTATAAAAAGTGGTTTTGAAATGTTTTTGGGCATGTAAAGCTGTGGTTTCTCTTTGAATTTGTTCAATAAATTTTGAAGTCGTTTTGTAAATAGTGTCGATGGTGCGAGGGGTGTTTTGAAAATTTGTCAAGGTGGTTCTTTCATGTTGTTGGATCTTTTGGGTTGGTTTAAGTCTATGTTTGTGTAATTTTAGTTATTGTGCTTTTGTTGCAGCACGTTTGCGAGGTAACCTAGCGATACTGTGGTCATTGACGTGCGCATGTTTGTGCGTCTGTGCGAGGCGCGACACGCCATTGCGTTTGGACTGCGAGCCGAGGTAGGTCCCCCATTGCACTTACCTTTATATTTAGAATTTATTAATTGCTTGTTGTTTTTTTAATTTTTAATGAAGTAGAAATAATATTAGATAATAAAACTTTAAATTATTATTTAGTGCGAAAAGAGCTGTTTATTTTATACCGAACACTAGTGACATTTTCTTGACGGGCGGACACCCAATTTTGAAAGAATGCCAGTTTGGCCTTTAAACATAATTCACGGAACTTAAAATGTGCTTCTAGTTTTAAAGATAAATAATTTCTTCTGAACAAGCGTTTTGAGTTTTTTTTTTAAATGAGGTTTTACTTTAAAATTGGTGAAGGCCCGTTTGGCACTTTAATGAAATGGATTATCTTGGAAATCCCACTCGGGGGTGATCTTTGGTGTGCGTTGTTTGCGTGAGCTGTACGTGATGTTTGTGCATCGTGACTGATTTATTTACATTGTAGACGCACCCCCTTTTTATTGCTTGTGATGACATGGGAACCTGGCATATTGAGTGAATTTTCTGAGAACGATTGCTGCACTAGTTTAGACCACGCACTGGCTAGTGGCCCCATAGCAGGGGAATACTGAGTTATTGCTGCTATGGGGATTGGGCCCCTCGGTTAGGCCATGCAGGGCTATGCCGGGTAGTATTATGGGTGTTATGACGTCATCGAGTTATGGCATGCCTTCAGGATGAGTCACATGTATAGTACGTTCTGGATTGTTCACGATATCCTAGGTTCGACCCATGTTTCTTTTAGTGTTTATTTGAGTGTGGAGGATGTTTGAGAGGTCGAGTTTGGTTGCTGACCCATGTGTGCCACTTTTACCATTGCCCTTAGTGTGTGTTGTGTGTGATTCTCCTTTTGACTAAAAACTAAAGTTTGGATTTATAAATCGTTCGCAAAATGTTTTAAAAATGCAATGCACCTGTTTCTTTCAACATTAAACTTGTTCTAAATTAAAAAGGGCAATGGACTGTTACTTGTTTCAGAAATGAAAGTGTGTGGAAACCATATTTTATATAATTTAGTTCAAACCTGGAGTTGATAAATTCTTTATTTATTGGTATGTGCTTTGGGAATAGAATTAGTCGGGCCTACCTATTGAGTTTTAATACTCACGCCTATAGTGTTTTCTTGTTTTTAGTTCTGTTGCAGGTTCCAGATTCAGTTGTTCGCCTTGAGCGACGTCGGTTGTGTTATTGGAGAGTGACCCACGGGGTCACGTGGAGCTTTGGTCGTGGTCAGGTTAGTTGCGTTGTTGGTTCCTTTTTCCTTATTTACATTTGTTCTATTTATTTATGCTGCTTAGTTTATTATATTTTGGGCCAAATCGTTCCCACCTGTTTACTTTTGATGCCCGACACTAGTTGCCAGCCCGTGGGGATCGGGAACGCCCCTCGGGCCATGTCGCGGGCCGGCTCGGGTGACCGGTTCAGGGTCGACCCGGGTTGGTTCGTGACAAAATGGTATCAGAGGGTGGTTTTTGTTATTTGGGATGTCCGGTAGATGGAGATTAGGATTGTCGGGACTTGAGAGGTAGGTACGGGAAGGACGTCATGAACCCTCGCCCGTTCTGCACCTAGAGTCGCCAGGGATAGTCCGGGAATCGAGTCTTTGTTTCGTTTTGGATTGTTTTGGATTAAGGGATGACAACAGAGGTAAGCCGATGTTACATCGTGATTTCACATTGAGTAGTGACCCATGTGGATTCTGGGTACATGGTTTGAATTCCTCCTAGTGGACGATGCCTACTTGGGACATGGCCCACTACCATGTCACCAGGTTATGCGTGACTACTAGTCCCTCACTGCGGTGTTTGATGCAATTTATGTTTCGTTTTTGTTCTGGTTGGTGTTAGTACATTTTTGGAAATGGAAAAAAGGGGGTTTTGAAAATGAGACTGATTTCTTTTAAAGGACTTTAAATTTATGAAATGGGTTTTAAAAAACTAAAATCATTTGGTTTGGAAAACTGATGTTTGCTTTGAAATTGGTCGAGAATGGTTTGGGGTGAAACCTCAGGTACCCCTTATGAACGTTTGCACATGTGAGAGAATGGATACAATTGCGTGCAGGCGCGTGTATGAATGGAATGTGGATAACGACATGTGCAACGGGTCATGGGATTACCTGGGTGTGTATTTGAAATTAAAGGCTTGGCCTTGTCCTCTAAATTGGTTTTCAAATGGGAAAGTGGTTTTGGGAAGTGACTTTTGGTTTGGAAGTGGATTGGTTTTGGTCTTGAAAAAGGGAGTTTTGAAATTTTAAAATGAAAAGGGGATTTTAAAAAAGAGGGGAATTTTGTTTTGGATTGTGTTTGTATTTGATTGGCCTTTGTGATGATTACTTTTTATGAAAGCGCTTTTATTGATGTTGCTTCGATTGATATCAGTTTTGGATCAGTGTTGTATATGTTGATCAGAAATGCCGCCCAGAAAGGTCCCTGGAGTTTTGATGAGTCATGCCCAGTTTTTGTTCTTTCTCGGACGTTGTCTATCCTTCATGGTGATTAGAGTCTGTTAGAGACAATGGAGTGGCTTGAAGAGGTCGAGCACGTCTTCAGGGTATTGGGAACTCCCGAATCTGTTAGAGTACATGTTGTTTTGGGTCTGTTCGAAGTTCCAGCTCAGGACGAGTAGGAGTTGTTCGCCCCGCCATTACTACAAGTTGGGATGATGTGGTATTTCTATAAAGTCGTCTTCGTTCGATGGTTTATACTTGTGGAAGTGAGGACGAAGGAAATAGAAGAGCTCATGCGTGTTCAACATGGAAAGCAAACGGTGAAAGCGTATGTTGACCATTTCAAGGATCATGTGTCTCTTTTTCCAGGGGTAGTGTTGCAGGACTGGGTGAAGACTCATCCCTTCATTAGGGGTCTTCTTCCAGAGATCAAGGAGTGAGTCCTCCCTTCTTCGGAGCACCACTTTTTGAGAAGTTGGTGCATGGGGTGTTCTTAGATGAGTTGGTTTCTGGAGTGCAAACAGTTGACGATCCACCGTATCCAGTTGCTCGTGAAGGTACCCCATCTGATGAGCAGAGTGTGTCAGGTAAATTTGTTTCTAAATATTTCTTTGTAGTGGCTCTAACCCCCAGTTCGTCGGACTGTCTAATGGTGTACCGTCAGTATGGACGGTTAGGGAATATGAGCTGCTATGTCACACCCCCCGAATATGTGCCATCATTGCAGGTGCCTGAGTCATCTAGAGAAGTTCTGCAGGAAGCATCGCCTGAAGAAGGCGCTATGACTGAAGGATTCTAGTGCCTGACTGTGAGGCAGAAGATGCTTCAACCATCAGAGCCCCAACCACAGGATTTGGGGTGAAGCTCGCGCGCAGTCAGGAGTTGACGGGGGTGTGAAGCCTCAGATCGGGTTTGGGTGTTTAGTGTTTCCAACGAAACATTTAATGTCCTTCTGTTCTCATTCCTTCACTATTAAAGTTTTGACGTTTTTGTCCGTTCATTGTGTCGTCGTGAGGTTGGGATGAACGTATTCGTTTGTAATCCAAACAGTCTCGTTTGTCAGATTATGGTGTTTAGGATCATGCGTTTTTCTTAGAGGTATGTTTGGACCTTGTGTGGGTTATTCTTGGTTTGGCGATGTTCGTTGGGAGATATAAGTGCCTGCGGTGGAGTCCAGGCTTGATTTTATGCTCGGGTTTACTGCTTGGATTAAGTTCTGCTTGGAGATTTTTCTATCGTCTTCGGGCTTTCTTTGGTTTGAGTCGAGAGTTCCAAGTTTTGGCGGAGGTGCTGTTTCGCTCGTTCAATAGAGGTTAGTCTGGATCGGTTGAGAGTTCCCGCGTTGCTCCCCTTCCCGAGAGGGTATGTTTAGGTGTTAAATTTCTGCACTAGTTGAATTCTTGTGGTGGGGAGAACCCTCTCGTGTTCTCCCGTTCCCTTGTGTCGTGTTTTCTTTCGGAATCAATTGGGCTTGGATCCTTGTTAGGCCTGTTGAGTGAAGCTTTTTGAATCATTCGTTCTTTATTATTTAGTGTGTTTAAAACCTTATGTGGATTGGTTTTGGGTTGGGAGTTCCCACGTTGACCCCCTCCCCGGGGCGGTGTATTTGGGTTCTAAAAGCCTCCGTGTTGGTCGAGCTCTTATGGTGGGGAGAACCCTCCCGTGTTCTCCCCTCATTTTATGTCGCGGTTTCTTCATGATCGGTCTGCTGTGACCTGTGGAGTAAATGTTCATTTCAAATTTCTTAGCTTCTTGGTTTTGGATCGGGCATGAACTCGAGTTTTGGATATCTTTGGGCTTGGTGACTTTCTGGGGGCAGAAAGTTTTTGTGGTGGGGAGAATTGTCGCACCCCAACTTTTTGAATTAATTTTCAATTTAATATATCTTAGTTTCGGGTTCTCGCGCCGAGGTTTGGGTTGAGTCCCGATTTAATTTTTTTTGAAGTTTAATGTTTTTAGTTGGTTTCGGACCCGTGCGCGGCCACCGCACGGTTGGCGGTAGCCACGCAGTTGGCCCGTGTCGTGAAATATCTCTTTTATTTTATTACTATTTTTTTATTGTTATTATTATTATTATTACTATTGTATTAAAGATATTGATATTAATTTCTCATCGTCATTGTTATTTTATTATTATCAAAATAGTTCTTATTTTTATTATAGGTAATTTTAATTATCCATATCTTGTTATTGTTAATTTTATTATGATTATTTTTATTATTATGGTATTAGTTATTATCCTTATTGTTATTATATTAAAATAATAAAAAATAAATAAAATAAATAAAAATAAAACCATCTAAACCCTAATCTACCCACGGGCCCCCCCTTCCCCTTTCCCTTTGGCTGCTGCGCGAGACCTCCCCCGCCACCTTCTTCCACCTTCCGTCGCCGCTCCGCTCCACACAAATCCCGGCCTCCCCGTCACCGGCCTCGCCCCGTCGTCCCGGCCACCAACCGCCCGCGCCGACCTCCTGTTCCAGCTACCGCCGCCCGAATCAGCCCCGTTCTACCCCCTGTTCTCCCTTTGCCCACCCCGCGCGACGTTTCGCCGGCCCTCGCGCCCTCACCGCTGCTGCACTCCCCAGCATCGGGTCGCCCCTCGCAGGCCCCTGTGTCCTCGCCGGTGCCCCTTTTCCCCGCACACGACCGCTCCCCATGCCGCCTCCGGTGCTCGCCGTTCCGCGCACCCCATGCCCTCCGCTGACGGCTTTCGCTCTGACCTCCTCTCGGCTTCTCCATCAGCCGACGCACCTCACCCATCCGCCTCACCGGGCGCTCCCCTCTCCTCTGGCACAACCGCCACGCGACCCCCCCCTCTTCTTCCCGTCATCACCGCCGCACCTCCCCCTTGCCGACACAATTTTTTTCCCCTTCGGTATAACCTCTAACCTATTTTTCACTCTTGTTGTTCTACTGATCTTGTTGGGTGTCTCGGTTTACAATTTCATTTCATCAGTTTAATGTTTTAAGTTTCACGTGAAATGTTTACAGATTTGTGTTTTCGTTACGCCATGGTTTTGAAGTAGGTATCCCTTGATCTTGGTTTCATAATTTGAGTTGCATCTTTTGTTTGCAATTCACACCTTATATAAATTCTAGGTATTGATGTGCAACATTTGGACAATTTATTTGGTATGCAAGGATTGTAGTTTATGCCTTGTTTGGTGAACATTGTGTTGTTTTGGTTAAAGTGTGCACACAAAGTGTGTGTTTAAATGTTCCAGAAGCTTTTTCACCCTTTTCGCTAGACGTAAAATGTGTTGCGATTTGTGTTTTTTGAATTTTTTGTGGCGCACATGATTTCAAGGGTAGACCTTTTTGTTTACGTTTTTTTATAAATGGTGTGTGCATGGTTTCAAAATGGGTTTTGTCGTGCGGTGTATTTTTATTTTGTAATGAAATTAGTGTATATAGCGGTTCAAGGGCTGAACATTCTGATACGACGTGTTACGAGTGAGCGTTAATTATAAAAAGTGGTTTTGAAATGTTTTTGGGCATGTAAAGCTGTGGTTTCTCTTTGAATTTGTTCAATAAATTTTGAAGTGGTTTTGTAAATAGTGTCGATGGTGCGAGGGGTGTTTTGAAAATTTGTCAAGGTGGTTCTTTCACGTTGTTGGATCTTTTGGGTTGGTTTAAGTCTATGTTTGTGTAATTTTAGTTATTGTGCTTTTGTTGCAGCACGTTTGCGAGGTAACCTAGAGATACTGTGGTCGTTGACTTGCGCATGTTTGTGCGTCTGTGCGAGGCGCGACACGCTATTGCGTTTGGACTGCGAGCCAAGGTAGGTCCCCCATTGCACTTACCTTTAGATTTAGAATTTATTAATTTCTTGTTGTTTTATTAATTTTTAATGAATTATAAATAATATTAGATAATAAAACTTTAAATTATTATTTAGTGCGAAAAGAGATGTTTATTTTATACCGAACACTTGTGACATTTTCTTGACGGGCAGACACCCAGTTTTGAAAGAATGTCAGTTTGGCCTTTAAACATAATTCACGGAACTTCAAATGTGCTTCTAGTTTTAAAGATAAATAACTTCTTCTGAACAAGCATTTTGAGTTTTTTTTAAATGAGGTTTTACTTTAAAATTGGTGAAGGCCCGTTTGGAACTTTAATGAAATGGATTATCTTGGAAATCCCACTCGGGGGTGATCTTTGGTGTGCGTTGTTTGCGTGAGCTGTACGTGATGTTTGTGCATCGTGACTGATTTATTTACATTGTAGACACAACCCCTTTTTATTGCTTGTGATGACATGGGAACCTGGCATATTGAGTGAATTTTCTGAGAACGATTGCTGCACTAGTTTAGACCACGCACTGGCTAGTGGCCCCATAGCAGGGGAATACTGAGTTATTGCTGCTATGGGGATTGGGCCCCTCGGTTAGGCCATGCAGGGCTATGCCGGGTAGTATTATGGGCGTTATGACGTCATCGAGTTATGGCATGCCTTCAGGATGAGTCACATGTATAGTACGTTCTGGATTGTTCACGATCTCCTAGGTTCGACCCATGTTTCTTTTAGTATTTATTTGTGTGTGGCGGATGTTTGAGAGGTCGAGTTCGGTTGCTGACCCATGTGTGCCACTTTTACCATTGCCCTTAGTGTGTGTTGTGTGTGATTCTCCTTTTGACTAAAAACTAAAGTTTGGATTTCTAAATCGTTCGCAAAATGTTTTAAAAATGCAATGCACCTATTTCTTTCAACATTAAACTTGTTCTAAATTAAAAAGGGCAATGGACTGTTACTTGTTTCAGAAATGAAAGTGTGTGGAAACCATATTTTATATAATTTAGTTCAAACCTGGAGTTGATAAATTCTTTATTTATTGGTATGTGCTTTGGGAATAGAATTAGTCGGGCCTACCTACTGAGTTTTAATACTCACGCCTATAGTGTTTTCTTGTTTTTAGTTCTGTTGCAGGTTCCAGCTTCAGTTGTTCGCCTTGAGCGACGTCGGTTGTGTTATTCGAGAGTGACCCAAGGGGTCACGTGGAGCTTTGGTCGTGGTCATGTTAGTTGCGTTGTTGGTTCCTTTTTCCTTATTTACATTTGTTCTATTTATTTCTGCTGCTTAGTTTATTATATTTTGGGCCAAATCGTTCCCACCTGTTTACTTTTGATGCCCGACACTAGTTTCCAGCCCGTGGGGATCGGGAACACCCCTCGGGCCATGTCGCGGGCCGGCTCGGGTGACCGGTTCAGGGTCGACCTTGGTTGGTTCGTGACATATGTAATTTTCATATTCTTAATAACACCTCTTCTTAAAAAATATTTTTTAAGAAATATGAAATGGGAGAAAGCCTAAGGTAATTTATTTCAGTGTTCTTAGATTAAAATTTTATATTCATAATAAAAAGGATAATCTGGATATGTTTTTATAAAAGAGAGATGAGGGAGTATATCTTGGTTTTTCAATATCCAGTATAAAATATAGAGTTTGTAATAAGGGAACAAAGTAGGCGGAATAATAAGTACGTGTAAAATTTTATGGAAATGAACCTAAAGTTTCATTATAAATACTAGTGGATGATATATCTAATTTGAAATTTAATAAAACTTCCAAGACTAATTATCTTGCAGCTGATTGATTTGAAAAATCTCCCATCAAATTCCTTTTAGAGGAACCAGAACCTAAGAAAAACCCTGAGGAATATAATATACCTAGAAACATTAGAAACCATAGAGAGCATACTTAGGAAGATGTTTTTGGAGATCTAAATAGAGTAACTCAAACTAAATTATCACTCAGAAACCGGGTTGAACATCAACAATTCTATTCACATCTTGAATAAAAAAACATTGATGTGGAAATTAGTGATGAACATTAGGTGATGGCTGTGGAAGAAGTATTGAATCAATTTGAAAGAAATATAGTATTGGAACCAAATGAGAAACCTAAATACTATTTAATCATTGAAAATAAATTTTTTATTTGATAAAATGTCAAGAAATATGGAAATGTTATTAGAAATAAATATAGATTGGTAGCACAAGGTTATAGTCAAGAATATTATATTGGAAATAAAGAAACAATTTCTCCTATAGCTAGAATTTATGACATTGGGATACTTCTTAATTATGAAACCCATAAAATGTAACATCATGATACTTGTTTTCAAGAACTCCTTAACAATTATTTTGATCATTAATCTAGTTGGGTCTTATACAGGGATAGTTTAGGTAAAATTCTGAAATTTTTGGAGGTTTTTCTAGGTTGTGCACGGTTAGTGCATGATTTTACCAAACTTTGCAACCCTCTAGTGAAAACTATGAAACCCTAGATAGTGGGGGTTTTCATGCTTAGGGAATGGTTTGGAAAAATGTGCACCCAAATATTAGAAAATTCTCATCTTGGATAGTGAATCCATGGGGGGTTCACAGTTAGAGAGCATGTTTTTTCTAACCATGCGGTACTACCTAAATAATAGTGTGCACATATTTTTAAATTCTAAAAATTATTTTTAAATTTTATAAACCCATATTAAGATCTCAAAACAACCTCAATTCACATATATCAATATACATGGCTTTGGAGGCTCCAATGAATCAATTTTATCGCATCCATTCCCTATCTATTAGGAATTGAAGCACTGATGGAAGATCTGATCCCTCTTTGGTAAGTGGATCTCCTCCCACTCAGTCTCTCTAGATATATTTTTCTATCCACCTTTTACTTTTTTAGATGATCATTTGTTTTATGGAAATAATCTATTTTTTATTGAATTTTGATTCTATTTTTTTCTTAACCTTCATCATCATCATTATTCATTGGAAAACTAAGTTGCGTGTGTTGGGAATTTTGATTTTTTTATTAAAGGTAAGTGGTTTTGTTTACGTTTTTCCATATCATAAAAAATTTATTTGATTGATTTGATTTAAATCAAATTTAATTGATTTATGAAAACCCAATTTGAGATGAATGTGAAGGGGACTTTTAATGGAATATATTTTGGGGAAAGCCCCCAATTTCAATGGAATTGGAATTTGGGGTGTATTTTTGATATTTATAGAATTGATAAATTGATTTGAGAATTGATTGGAGAAATATGGGTTAAATTTAAATGATGAGTACCGATTATTGGTTTCATATTTAATGGAATAAAATGATGAAAAACCTATGTTTTGGTTTTCAAATTGATCTGGCATATAGAAAATGAAAGTTGGTCAATTGAATTTTGAATGATGTTTGATTTGAAATGAGATGATTTTCCTGTTAGTGAAATATTGATTTAGAATATGTGAGCCTGGGTATATAGTGGGTTGTTTAGAAAAAAACATGTTAGCATGATTATTACATATTAATGGATTGACATTTAAGACCCCAATAAAATCAATTTCCGAAGACCTTATCCCAAATTGGATATTAGTGAGTCCTATTCAACCAAAGCATGATATACATGTGTACACCTATTTCCAAAATAAATGATCTGAGATGTGTGAGGATCATTAACTAGAAACAATCATACCACATGGAATATGACCATGGTTATTATTGTGATTATTTTGATATATATATTTCTTTGATTTATAGAACTATTTTTATTCATTCCATTTGATTTATATAAACTATTTTATATGAAATATTTATTTAATCCATGTTTGAAATGTTCTGCATCATTTTCAAATGAAAGAATGTTTTGTTTTAGATTTGATATTGTATTAACATACCTGGTTTTATTTAAATTGAATGAAGGATTAAATTTACTATTATGGAATCTTTTTATAGAACACTTGGTGAGAACATACTGGGTTTTTTAGATCACACCCTTATTTTTCTTTCGGGTGTTTGTAGATGTCTGTCTGCTAGGTCTGAGTAGAGGGAATGTGACACTTGGAGGTGGTGGATGTTTCTGATCCTTGGAGCATGGAGTTATTTTTCATTTAGGATGTTTTTATTTATGCTGATTACTTTGATAATGTACTATTTGGGGTTTTTATACTTATTTATTTTCTATTACTTCATTCTTTTGGGAATTTTGATCATAGTAATTTATTTCTTTATCTTTATTATTTTGTGGAAGATTTGTTCCCTGCTTTATCTTGTGTGATACCAAGTGCTAGTCATAAGCCTATTGGGATCAGGGACACCCTTCATGACATGTCATTTTCGACTTGGGTATCATGATACTAGGGTACTCAGGTTAGTTCATGAAAAATTTGTATCAAAAGTGCTGGTTTTTTATATTTTCTTGATCTCAGTATGTAGTTTGGAGTGTATAGTCAGGACTCAGAAGGTAGTTACAAGTGAATTCCTAAATATCACTCATTATTACGAGCCTTAAGTGACCATGGGTGATCTGGTAAAGGTATGATGAGGAATAATTAGATCTAATTATAGTATTCTCTCCCATTTTATTTTTAATAGATTTAAATAAAAATGTTAATATCTTATATGATGGTATTGATTTTCCCATTTCTCTTGTTTGAGTTGTTCATCTGAGTAATCTTATGATGTATTCAATATTTTGTTCTAATTTTGTGTAGCATCATGCCTCTGATAAGACGTGTGAATAGGCCCTATGATGATGATTTTGGTCAGAAATAGAGTGAAAATCCTACCATGGACCAGAATCTCATTGAGATTATAGTGTGTGCTATCCAAGCTTTCGGACAGGCTCCAGCAACCATTCCCATTCATGCTCCAATTATGGAACGTTAGAGGGATGAATCTAAAAATATTGATCATGAGTTCTTTCAATGTAGTCCAACAGCATTCCAAGGATTTGAGGATCTTGAAGAGGTTGAGTATTGGTTGAGGAATATAGAGCTAATTTTTGAGTTGTTATAAATGTTTGATTCTATCAAGGTGACATGTGCCACCTTCAAGCTGAAAGGACATAGTAGGTGATGGTGGGACTTGATGGTGATGGAGAATATTCATGAGGGTTTAGAGTGGAAGGAATTTTTTGGCACTAGAAAATACACCCACAAGATGCACCAGATTCATCCATACATGATTCAAGAGCGTTTTTCATTTCAAAGGATTCAATTTGACTTCTTTTAGAGCCCAAACAGAGTTACAGATTATATGTTATGGACATTAGAAGTAAGGCTGGGAAATGGTTCATGAAGCTCCCTACATGGCTACATGAACATATTTTCATCACGAAATCCATTTTTCTTCATGGTTTGTAGAGGATTCATGCAAGAATATTTTCTTCATGGCATCCATTTTGCTTCGCGGTTCACAGAACTCCCTGCATGAATGATTTTGCTTCACGACACACTTTTTAACTCTATGACCACACAAATTCTTTTTCATTATGGCGTCATTTTCTTTCATGACATCCCTTGCGAGCATCACGATAATCATTTCCTATAAATATGTAGCCCCCACATAAATTCATGGTTATGCTACCTTTTCAGGTGTTGATCTCCCACTTGACAGTGCTCCCAAGCATCTTGAACCAGTAGAAAAATGTATTTCTCCTACCTATAGTAGGGATTCCCTTTGCAAAGGCCTATTCCATTCACCAAGGAGGGTTCTCCTTCATGTTTATTAAGGATACATGAAGAATTAATCCTTCACAGAACACTCTCAAAATAATGAGCTATTTTCTATGTTAGATCTATGCTCCTCTGAAGTCTTTTCTTCATGAATCATCCTTCCATCATAGAGCATTGTTCCTTCACAAAGCTTCCTTCCTTTTTGAATCATCCTTCCTTCATGGATCTCCCTTCCTTCACAAATCTCATTTTATTCGCGAATATCCTCGAGTCAAGAACCATTGAATCAAGAACCCCTCTACTTCAAAAAGGTCCTACCTTTGTGCCCACTAGTACATACCATAAGGGATGCACCCCCACACCCCCGCTCGAGATCAATGATGGGTTGTGGTTCTGGCCCTCCAAGATATGGTCCCGGCCCTCCGGGATGGTCCCTTCCCTACCATCACTCACCCCTGTGAAAAATGGAGAGTCACACTACGATCTTTTCATACCAGGTCACTAATGTTTTACCTTGAACCCTTATGTACCCCACTTCCACCTATGAAATACCATGATTTGAGGTAATCCTCTAAACCCCTTGAGACACCTTGAGTCTACACATTACTCTTGATCCTTTTCACGTGGCAAGAGTTCATATTCTCATCTTTAGTTCCTTGAGTACCTTGAGTTGAACCATTCCACAAGAAACTCCTCAAAACCCCATCACCAGGCTCCTATTTCGGGCTGAACCAGAAAGGGATTCTATTTCATAACTCCCAACACATACCATTTCTAGGCACCCTATGCCTCACATTCCTCACTACGTGAATTTAAACTATAGTACACCCTATATAGAAAATGTAGGATACCTCTTGTTCCAAACATGAAATGCATTATATGCCATCCATAAGATGCCAATAGTCCTCACTACATGACTTTAAACTATTGTATACCCAATCATTTAAGAATAGGATGCCTTATGCATCAAGAATAAGATTCCTCATCTTGAGATAAATAACAAACAACCAATATGGTCCTCTTATAAAGGAGTAATCGCCAAAAAGTTTTACCACATCCAATCATCATGGTGAGATTCCCCCATGGATTGACATGACGAAGACATTACAAGAAGCTTTCACGCATAATCCCCATCCACCATTACCACTCCTTATCGGCACTCGAGCAGCTTCCATGCATAAGCCCCATTCACCATTTCTATTTCCTTAGTGGCACCCAAGAAACATCCATGAATAAGCCCCATTCACCACTGCTTCTCCTTAACGATGCCCAGAAAACTTCCACACATAAGGAACAATCACCATTTCCACTCCATTACGACATATGTACCACTTCCATGAGTAATCCCCACATCATCCCCTATAAATGTACCTTCTATGACATGTCCGTCTGGTCTACTACTTCCTATTGATTCTCACATTGAGCATGACTCACATGTTCTTAGAGGTTAGTAGTGACCCTGATTCCATTCACTTGATCATCCATCCTAGTGTAATCCTCAACTTCCACCTTCACGGGCCGCTAGCCTTATGTGATCCCCATGCCCCTCTCCATCGAAATAAATTTGGATTTAATCTATGTCTTCTAAATAGAGCATGTAAGATGCCTCCTTGTGGTTAAATACCAACCAAGGAAAATGATTGGTGCGTCATCCTAGTGCTTAACCCTCCCGAATCCACCTCCATCAGTGTCCAGATAAGCCTTTATGTAAGTGATATCTTTCCATTATAGGACACACCACCTTGGGTCCATTATCATAGGGAATTATTGTAACACCCCAAGATTTTATGAGATATATTATTTTAAATTTCTTTGATGTCTTCTATTATACACTAAACCAAGATTAGCTTTACTATACGCAACACCGTATTAGCTTGCAGTATACGCAACACTATTCTTGGCTCATGTTACACACAATTTCCAGTTTGTTTTGTGGAAATTATTCTACTCAACATTAAGTATATATTTTGTTTAATGTATAAATGAAATAAGTTTTGATTATGTAATACACAACACTAAACAGAGCATTCACTACGTGCAACCCTGACTTGGCTTGCATTACACGCAATCACGACCTTCCTCGATAGCGTGTGTAGTACACAATACCGAGTTTCACTAAACGAGATATTATTATAATATTATTATGAACTAGCCGTTATGAATAGTAATACCCAGTTTTTGAAATTTTATGAATTTTGTCTTTCAAAATGGACTTAATTCTTGTATTTGGAATATCGAAATTAGCTTACGGTGAAATTTTGGTATTTTTCTGAAAACATTAAATATTTTATGAATAGTGAAAATACTAGGTTACTATTTAAAAACCGAATTTTTATTTAAATAATTATTTATATTATTTAAATTTATTTTATGTCAAAATAGATAAATAATACTTATATAAGTTCAATATAATTCATCTGAGTAATTTTATAATATTTTTAGATATATAAAAATTTTATTGAACTTTTCACCGTCTTTTACCCACCTCCTAGGTAAATTTGAAAATTTACATAAAACATAATTCTATCTCTTCTATATGTGAAATTTAGAAAATCTGAGAGACACAGTTAATATCAAGCAGTAAAATGTGGTTCAATAAGATAAATATACTTTTTGGTGAATAGTAACTTTTTACTTTTATTTACCACGATTAAAAGTAAATAGGGTAATTAAGGGTAAAATTGATATTATTATTACACTAAAACATGTAATAATTCTATTAGATAAGTGTAATTCAACCAAAAACAACCATAGGAATAAAATATTACCCTTTATGTCTACTTGGATTAGATTAGGACACTTATTATGATTTTATTTTAAGAAGAGTGAAAATAGTTAAAATCAATGTCTCATAATTAAAACATTTTTAATATAGGGTTATACATAAGATAAATTCAAATATAAATATTAATTTGAAAGATAAAGATATTAAATTCATAATGGTATTTTATTTATAAATTTTAGGCATTAAATAATTTAATATATTTATGACACAATGATGATGCAGTAATTACCTTATTAATGAAATATTACCATAATTGATGTTATAAATACCCAATTAAATTTAATTTGACACTTTTTATGAATTCCACTAATTTAATAGGTTAATATGACATGTTAGTATTTATTCAATTAACTTTTTTTGAAATAATCATGTTGTTATGAGTTTCACAAAAATAAATTACCAAATAGTGTCAAAATTGACATAAAATAGTTTTTAAAACAAATATTATATTATTAATTGTTATTATATTCATAAAAATCTATGTTTCGTCCAAATGACTTATATAAGGTTATATATATTAATAATTAACCACTTGGGGTTCTTTTTTCTTGTTATAGTATGTTTACTAACCATATATTGTACGAAAACAAGAAGACACTTCAAAAGTTAAATTATTTAACATAGAGTTAAATCTAAATGATAAGGTTACAATAGTAACCTAAACTTGCCTAAAACCTATTGGTTTAAAGGATTGCGACCCATCCACGCTTTATCTTCTAAATAAATCAATTTGGATATATTATAAACCGAATATGACTTTGTTATAAAATAATATTTTATGTTTTTTCAAAGGTGCCCCTGTCCTCCTTTATAAAAAGGGCACCCCTTCCCTCTTCTCTTCATACCCTTTTGAGCCTTGAAGCTCAGAAAACCCCTGAAAATTACTCTTCTAATACTCTCTAGTTAAATCATATATGTTCAGGTCTTCTCAAGAGACCAACTATAGTGTCTTAAGAAGAAGTATAAAGGAGGTGCGTCGAGGAAGAGGTAATCTCTTCTACCAATTCTTTCAAGATTCTTTCTTCTTCAACTTATTATTATTTAGTTTTTTTATTATAAAGTAATATCATAAGCATTAAATATATACTGATATGTTATTATAAATATGAAACAACCCTATTTCACCTTCTATCTATCCTACAGAAAATGAAATCACCGTGTGTGCGTACGTACGGAATATCGTCTCCACACCGTGATGTAATTAGTTTTTCCACCACCACCTTACTTGGATGGGTATAATGGTGTAAATAATAACTATATATGATTATTATAACATAATAATGATTCTATGATATTCTATCATCCACTATAATTCCATTCAATAGTTATGGGAACGATATCATCGCTTGTTCGTAAGTACGGATTACCGTCTCCACGACGCGATGAGATTCATTTTCCATGTTAACAATTCAAGAATTATTTTAAAGTATATATAATTAGTAATCATGAAATGTATGAAATAATAATGATACTGGATTTATGTATATATATATATATGTATTTCATCTACTAAACTCCATTCAATTCAATAAGGAAACGAAAAACAGCGTTCATACGTACGTACGGCCTACCATCTCCATGAACAGTGTATTTCATTTCATTTATCTATCTATTATATATATATACAGAATATATATGATATATAAATAATTACTTACATTTTGAAGTAATTAAATCATGATATAATTAATAATAATATCAATTACAACAAGTCTAAACATGTACAATAAATAAAATGATTTTACCCAAAATGCTGCTTTATCATGGAATTTACAAAAGAACAGGTAATATAAAGGTATAAGTGAACCATATATGATATCATAACAATGAATAAGATTCTGTAATATGTCAATGACATTTTAAATAATTATACAGGAGGTTTGGATACGTACCAAGCATATTGGACCTAAGGTAAGGGATAACTTTTCCAATCTCGTTTTTATCCAAAAATGTTTATTCGTAAGTATTTTCTAGGGTTATATTTATCATCCATGTACGTGTTTTAAAAAAATGTTTTCATAAAGTATTTAATATTAATACATGTATGTTTAAAGTCTATTTTACCCCTATTTGACTTTTACATTGTTTTATGGAAGGAATATTACTTTTGTTTACAATACAAGGTACTTTTTGACTTTTCTAGCAAAAGTAGAAGAAGAATGTTTTTTTAACTTATACGGAATGAACAGATTTTTACGGTTTCATAACTCCTTATTTTTATGAATTTTACTCTACAAGATTTAATGACTATTTTCAATAAATTATTTTTCATTTAAAATTTCATGGCATTTTGTGAAAAGAAAATGATTTTGTGGAAGAAAGGATATTTTCCTCAAGAATTCATTTCAAGTGTTTTATCAAAACCATTTTCCATCTAAGATGACATTATTTCATACGTGTATGTTTCAAGTATAATGTCTCTATGATTTACATGGTTTTTCTTTTCTTATGATGAAATGATATCCATTTGTTTTATATGGATTATGTAATAATGGGATGATGCTTATGAAACCCATTTTATTCTTTGGGTTATGATAAATAATTTATGTTTATGTTGTGGCCCAAGTAAGAATGATTTAATTATGAGATGGGTGGGACCTAACTATCCCTCTAATGCACTGGGTAAAGATTTATATCTCATGAGATAGACATGGATGGAATGGAATGTTAATATGGTTCAGTGATACAGGACTAGAACGAGGAGTGAACTAGATTCAGAAAGGGAAATTGTCCACTAAGATAGTCTTAGCAGCTATGTCATGGATACTATGGAAATAATAATATGTTCTTAAAGGTTGCAAAAATTACATATGTTATTCCCATGCTATTTTATCATTATTAATGTTTCTTTATGATCTATGACTTACGTACTGCCATGTTTTATGTCATTCCTCAAGATTTTGATGTTTATATATTATGTTCATGTTTTGAAGTTCAAATGTATATGGTTAGTTTTATTTTATCCATGCTTACCCTTACTGAGTATTTGAGCTCACCCTTTATTTATTTTCTTTTCCCCAGGATATAAAGAAAGGTGTTAGGTAAGAAAAAAGGAAGATCTTTATGGGAGATGTTGAAGATCTTTCACCAAGATTAGAAGATTATATTCTGAGTTTCCAAAGACACTAAACTATTACGGTCCTTCTGTGTTTGTTTTTGTGATGTATTAGATGTTCCGCACAAGTAATGTAATGTCTATGTACATCAGGCATTGGGCCTCTACAGTTGGTATCATAGGAATGGTTTAGTCAACCTTTGGAAACTAGGATGCGAAAACTTTAGTGAAATCCCTAGAGATATTTCTAATGTATGTCTAGGGATGTCTCTAAGGTTAATTATAATTATAGGTTATAGTCCTTGAATTATGGTAACGATAATAGAATTAAACTTAACATTTTTGATATTGAAGGTACTCCCCCATGATTATGATTTTTTTCCGCTCACACTATTTTTTTGGGTTTTAGAAAATGGATGGAAACTGGAAGATTCACGATAATGGAGGATATGATGGACAATGGAATGATATTCTTCATGAGAAACCAAATGAAATTGGATATGGAGGTCAACATATCGTTGTTATTCCTAATCCTAAATCTCATAATATGATCAATAACCTCAACTTTCGTATGTTTCCTGACTCAGCTAATAAGAGAAAGATGGAGTTTCATGATGATCATAGAGGAAAGAAAGTTCAATTCCCCTCATGTAAATCATGTGGGAAGAGAAATCAGAGAGAATGTTTCAAAGGAACTGGAATATGCTTTGGGTGTGGAAAATAAGGACACAAATCCAGTAATTGCAAAGGAAAAGGATTAGTTAACACCATGTACAAGGATAATGGAATTTCTAAGACATCAACAACGGTTAAATGTTTTAAATGTGGAATGTACAGGCATTCTGTAAACCAATTCCCTAAGAGAAAGTTTCATGGATAGAATAAGCATGGTCATATGGGTAGTATTTATGTTGATGATGATGAAGATACTACAAATGATATGTGAGATGAAATACTTGTTCAAGATCGATCAATGGTTTAAGAAGGTAGTGGAATGATTACATGTTTATCAAGAGTAATGTTGCATAAGTAATCTCATGGTACTATGGAATAATGAGACATATAAAGATTGTTACACTAATGTTTTCCTTATGTTTTTGAAAGTATATGTTGAATGGTACTGATAACCATAAAAGGTTATTCAGATATTTTTGGAAAGCACCTTATATGCGTATAAAGAAGGGAAAGGGAGATAATGAAATGTTTGATAGTATTAATGAGCTCATGACTGATATAAGGACAATGTTATATCATGGTTTGAGTATATAAAAATTTTGGGATTTTGGTATGTGGAAAGTGTTATATTTTGACAGCATTCATGTTTTCACTAAAGTTCAATGGGTATTCATTTTTCAAGAGAATACATGATTAAGGTATTCACATGTTTGTAATTTGACCAACAAGATATTTCCTTTGATATATGGGGGATAAATTATATTATTCACATGCTCGGTAGATGACATTTCTAGTAATTGTATTCTTTATACTATGATCTTGGACAGAATTATTTTGGATAAGCCCAAAGATTGGAATGAATTAAGTTAGACATAATATAGTATTGCTTAAGGCTAGAACTTTTTTCGTTATTATTGCAGGAATGTTATTATAATATAGTTTTAGAAAAATAGGACAACTCGTAAGACATGTGACAACCCGTCACGTCGGACAAGGCTGTGGAATCGAACCCACAACCGATGTGTGACATGCCTTTATCACCTACCACTGGCCTACAAGAAGTCCCTAGTTAGTATAATGTTGTTTTATTTTATTAAGCGGTATGATCAATCCAGTATAAGTCCATTTTTGGAATCATATATGATTAACCTCACCATATATGGACTTATGTATATTCTATAACTTTTGAGAACCTTTTGTTTGATATAGATGTAATGACCCATCATTCTATCACATGATATGCTAACACTTCAAGAATGACAAATTCAACTTCATTTCTTTAAGGGATGAAGTGGAAATTTTTCAAGGCATGAAAAACGATGATATTTTACAGATATCAAGTAAGTATTTCTTCTAATTCAAATTCCACAAATTCAGGGAAATGATCTTGAAAACCAAAAATGTTGTCCTAGTGTTCTCATATCCAATGAATTAGATGGTACCTCAGATCATCACAAATTTATGGCTTTGAGATTGTTGCATTTTTTATAACCATGTTCTATACCACTCTCCATCAGAACTTGATGGTTAGATTTGTTTTCCATGTCCATATTTCCACCTATGTTCTCCTATGTGGAAACCTAGTGATGAGTTAATCTAGGTAACCATTACATTTCTTACTTTACATTTCAAAATTATGGTTTAGTATTCCATTTACGATGTGGGTTTTACAAATGAAACTTTCATGTAGTAAACGATTTATAACCCCGACGAATTTCGAGGGCGAAATTCATTTTAAGGGGTGTAGAATGTAACACCCTGAGATTTTAGGAGATATATTATTTTTAATTTCTTTGATGTCTTCTATTATACACTACACCAAGATTAACTTGTACTATACACAACACCGTATTAGCTTGCAGTATACGCAACACTATTCTTGGCTTGTGTTACACACAATTTCAAGTTTGTTTGGTGGAAATTATTCTACACAACATTAAGTATAGATTTTGTATAATGTATAAATGAAATAAGTTTTTATTATGTTATACGCAGCACCAAACAGATCATTAACTACATGTAGCCCTAACTTGGCTTGCATTACATTCAATCAAGACCTTCCTCGATAGCGTGTGTAGTACGCAATACCGAGTTTCACTAAATATGATATTATTATAATATTATTATGAACTGACGTTATGAATAGTAATACCCACTTTATGAAATTTTATAAATTTTATCTTTCAAAATTTACTTCATTTTTGGATTCAGAATATCAAAACTAGCCTAGGGTGAAATTTTGGTATTTTTCTAAAAACATTCAATTTTTGACAAATAGTGTAAACCCTGGGTTACTATTTAAAAACCGACTATGTATTTAAATGATTATTAATTTCATATAAATTTATTTTATGTCAAAATTGATACATAATACCTATATAAGTTCAATGTAATTCATTTGAGTCATTTTATAATAATTTTAGATTTATAAAAATTTTATTGAACTTTTCACCGTCTTTTACCCACCTCCTAGGAGAAATTGAAAATTTACATAAAACATAATTTTACCTCTTCTATGAGTGGAATTTCAAAAATCTGAGAGTCACGATTAATATCAAGGAGTAATATGTGGTTCAATAAGATAAAAATAATTTTTGTTGAATTGTAACTTTTTTATATTTATTTACCACGATTAAAAGTAAATAGGGTAATTATGGGTAAATATTATATTATTATTACTGTAAAACATGTCCCAATTCTATTGGATAAGTGTAATTTGACCAAAAACAACCTTAGGAATAAAATATTACCCTTTAGGACCACTTGGATTAGATTAGGACACTTATTACTATTTTATTTAAAGAAGAGTTAAAATAGTTAAAATCAATGTTTAATAACTAAAAAATTTTTAATATAGGGTTATACATAAGATACATTTGACTATAAATAATAATTAGAAATATAAAAATATTTCATATATAATGGTATTTTATTTACAATTTTTAGTCATTAAATAATTTAATATATTTATGACACAATGATGATGCAGTAATTACCTTATTAATGAAATATTAACATAATTGATGTAATAAATACCCAATTAAATGTAAATTGAGACTTTTTATGAATTAAAATAATTTTATAGGTTAATATGACATGTTATTATTGAGTCAATTAAATATTTTAGAAATAATCATGTTGTTATTAATTTCACAAAATTCAATTACCAAATAGTGTCAAAATTGACATAAAATATTTTTTGAAACAAATATTATATTATTAATTGTTATTATATTCCTAAAAGTCTATGGTTCAGCCAAATGACTTAGATAAGGTTATATATATTAATAATGAACCACTTGAAGTTCTTTTCTCTGGTTATAGTATGTTTATTGACCGTATATTGTAAGAAAACAAGAAGACACTGTAAAAGTTAAATTATATAACTTAGAGTTAAATCTAAATGATAAGTTTACAATAGTAACCTAAACTTGTCTAAAACCAATTGGTTGAGATGATTTCGAACCATACCAACTTTATATTCGAAATAAATAAATTTTGAGCTATTATAAACCAAATATGACTTTATTATAAAATAATATTTTAAGTTTTTCCAATGGTTCCCCTCTCCTCCCTTATAAAAAGGGCACCCCGTCCCTCTTCTCTTCACACCCCTTTGAGCCTTGAATCTCGGCCAAAACCTGAAAATTACTCTTCTAAAACTCTATAGTTATATCATAAAGGTTCTTTTCTTCTCAAAAAACCAACTCTAGTGCCCTAAGAAAAAGTTTAAAGGAGGTGCATCGAGGAAGAGGTAATCTCTTCTACCGATTCTTTCAAGTTTATTTCTTCTTCAACTTCTTCTTCTTTAGTTGTTTCATTATTCAGTAATAACATCAGTCTTACATATATACTTATATTTTATTATAAATATTAAACAACCCTATTTCACCTTCTATCTATCTTACGGAAAACAAAATCATCGCGTGTGCGTACATATGGAATACCGTCTCCACGCCGTGGTGTAATCAGTTTTTCCACCACCACCTTACTTGGATGGGTATAATGGTGTAAGGAATAACTATATATGATTATTATAACATCATACTAATTATAAGATATTATATCATCCACTCCAATTCAATTCAATAAATATGGGAACGATATCATCGCTCGTGCGTACGTATGGATTACCGTCTCCACAACGCGATGAGATTCATTTTCCATGTTAACAATTCATGAATGATTATAAAGTATATATAATACGTAATCATACAATATATGACATAATAATGCTACTGGATTTATGTATATATATATTCATTTCATCTACTTAATTACATTCAATTAAATAAGAAAACAAAAATCAGGGTTCATGCGTACGTACGACCTACCGTCTCCATGAACGATGTATTTAATTTCATTTATCTATCTATTTTATATATATATATATATATATAATGAATATATATGATATATAAATCATGAAATACATTCTAGAAGTAATTAAATCATGATATAATTAATAATAATATCAATAACAAAAAGTCCAAACATGTACAATAAATAAAACGATTTTAACCAAAATGCTGCTTTAACATGGAATTTACAAAAGAACAGGTAATATAAAGACATAAGTGAACCATATATGAAATCATAACAATTAAAATGATTCTTTAATAAGTCAATTAAATTATTTAAATCATTATATAGGAGTTTTGGATACGTACGATGCATATCGGACCTAAGGTAAGGGATAACTTTTCCAATCTCGTTTTTATCTGAGAATGTTTATTCGTAAGTATTTACTGGGGTTATATTTATCATCCATGTACATGTTTTAAAAAAAATATTTTCATAAAGTATTTTATATTATTCCATGTATTTTTAAAGTCATGTTTTCCCCTATTTGACTTTTACATTGTCTTATGGAAGGAATCTTTCTTTTTTCACCATACGAGGTACTTTTTGACTTTTCCGGCAAAAGTACGAGAAGAATCTTTTTTAACTCATATGGGATGAACATATTTTTAAGGTTTCATAATTCCTTATTTTCATGAAGCTTAATCTACAATATTTAATAAATATTTTCAATAAAATCCTTTTATTTTAAAATTTCATGATATTTTGTGAATAGAAAATGATTTTGAAGAAGAAAGGATATTTTCCTCAAAAATTCATTTCAAGTGTTTCATCAAAACCATTTTCCATATAAGATGACATTATTTCATATGTGTATGTTTCAAGAATAATGTCTCTATGATTTACTTGGTTTCACTATTCTTATGATGAAATGATATCCATTTGTTTATATGGATTATGTTATGATGGGATGATGCTTATGAAACCCATTTTAATCTTTGGGTTATGATGAATTATTTATGTTTATGTTGTGGAACAGGTAATAATGATTTCATTATGAGATGGGTGGGACCTATATCTCCCTCCAATGCATTGGGTAACAATTTATATCTCATGAGATAGACCTGGATGGACCGTCAAGTTAATCCAGTTCAGTGATACAAGACTGGAACGTGGAGTGAACTCGAATCAGAAAGGGACTTTGTCCACTAAGATGATCTTGGAAGCAATGCCTTGGATACTATGGAAATCATAATATGTGCTTAATGGTTTACATAATTAAATTTTGTATTCCCATGCTATTTTATCATGATTAATGTTTCTTTATGATCTATGCCTTACGTACTTCCATATTTTATGTCATCGATCAAGATTTTGATGTTTAAATATCATGTTCATGTTTTGATGTTCAAATGTATATGGTTTGTTTTATTTTCCCCATGCTTACCCTTACTGAGCATTTGAGCTCACCCTTTATTTGTTTTCTTTTCTCCAGAATATAAAGAATGGTTTTAGGTTAGAAAAAAAGGAATATCTTTATGGGAGATGTTGAAGATATTTCACCAAGATTAGAAGATTATATTCCATGTTTCCAAAGACACTAAACTATTACAGTCCTTGTGTGTTTGTTTTTGTGATGTATTATATATTCCGCAAAAGTAATGTAATGTCTATGTACATTAAGATTTGGGCTTCTACAATTACAACCCGACTATTGGTGAACACTATTTCTCCCTCCTAGAAACGTACACTCATGATGCGACATATTACCTTAATCATAAACATATCCCAGATCCGCCTCCCTAAGGTGTTTTGATCTATATAGGAAGCTAACCTTGTGTAATCCCCACACAATACATATTCATCCAACTAAGAGTGCCCCTCATGTGAAGGGATGCTAACCACACATAAGCCCATTGATCGTCTTCGAGTTTCTGTCCTTTTTGTACACCATGAATCTTTGCCTCTATTTTAAACTACATGGGTATTGATCCCTATATTCTAAACATGGTACAAAAGAAACCTCCTCGAGGTTCAATTTTAGCCAATGATGAACTTTGGTGTTCCTCTTTCTGGGGTGTGCCTCTCTGATCCATACATTGAGATGTCCATACCATTCTTGAAGGTGTGAAACCATACCATTATGGGACATGCCACTCTTTGGTCCATCCTCATTGGGTGTTTTTATATATCCATCTAGTAAACATTTCAGGTTCTCCCTCCTAGTTATCCACCTCTCTGATCCATCTCGATGAGACACTTTGATCAACTCCAATAAGTCTCTGCTAGATGATAAACTCGCTGCATGCCCTGTGTTAAACATGGTAAGCTAAGGAAATATTCAATGAAATTCATGGGTCATATGATACACCACGATAGAAATGGGATGCCTTTATCTAATAAGAAAGAATAAAGGTTTCCAATGTTCAAGCATCTAGAGATGCCTCAACATGCCAGATTTTACCATCTGCTCTGACCGAAGGTTACTTCCCTAACCTGACCCTTTGGAATGTCCTGACAGAAGCAACATGATTAACTAAAATCTATAAAAACATGTCATTGGAAATGAGGTTCACGAACACTGACCCAAATATATGATGGAGACTCGAACTAGGAAAAAAATTATGAGGAGAAATCCATAAAAGGAGGAACCAACATCCCATTATCCCATTTTGATCAGGAAGTATACATCACTAAAGAAGTGATGAATGCCACCCACATTTGGAAAGAGGGAATATGTGGCTACAAACCCACGTTGAAACAATGATGCGTGTGACGACCATAGAAAGCGTTAGAAAAAATGGTGAACCCAATGTGAATGTCTTCTCCATTGATTGTGGGAAGATGAAAAATGTTAGGCATGGCCAAATTGAGGCATCAACCATGTTAATGACCTATATTTCATGCGTTGGAGGATGAGTAACAATTGGTACATGAATATAAGGGGTCATTGTCTCCTCACAGACACTGCCACCCTCAGCGTACATGCTGGGGGCATCCTCCCCCAGACTCCATCAGCTCCTCACTGACACCACCGCCCTCATGGGTAGTACAGGGGGGACATATTCCTCCCAACTCCATTGACTACATTCTAAATCTTCCTCCCTCATGGAATACAAAGGGGGAATCATCCTCCCAAATACATTATCTCCTCACCAACACAGCCACCCTCATGGTCCACATTGGGGGGAACCATCCAACTCCATTGGATACTCACTGACTCTACTGCCCTCATGGGTCGTGAAGGGGGCACTGTACTCCTGACTCCATTATCTCCTATCCAACTTTTCCTCCCTCATGGGCCATGTAGTGGACACCACTCTCCTGAATCCATTGATCCCTCTCCAGCTATGGATCCCTCAAGGGCCACGTAGGGGGAATCCTCCCCCCGGCAACATTTTCTCCTCACCAACTCCACCTCCCCCATGGTTCGAACAGGAGGAAACATTCCCCTAACTCAATAAAATCCTCACTGATGCCATCACCCCTATGACCCACATAGGAGGGAATCAACCTCCAAACTCCATCACCTCCTCAAAAACTGCTCCGGCCTCATGGTCCACTTAGGGGGCACAATCCTACTGCCTCTATTGGCTCCAAAACAACTCCAACGCCCTCATGGGCCATAAAGGGGTCATTGTCTTCCTAACTCCATTGGCTTCTTGATGGCTCTGCCGCCCTCATGGGACACACATGGAGAATCCTGCCCCGCTTCCATCAGTTCCTCGCCGACTCTACCACCCTCATGGGCCGTGTAGGGGGTCATTGTCCTTCTGACACCATCAGCTCCCCGTTGACTTTTTTTCCCTCATGAGCCATGTAGGGGGCATCCTCCCCACAACTCCAAAATCTCTTCACCAACTATTCCACCCTCATGGGACGTAGAGGGGGAATACTCCCCTAAACTCCATCGACTCCTCATTGACTTATCCCTCATGGTCCACATAGGGGGAATAATTTCTCTAACTCCATTGACTCCTCGATGACTCCACCACCTCGTGGACTGCACAGGGGGAATCCTCCCTCGACTGTATCAACTGCTCACTGACTCTGCTACCCACATGGGCGGTGTAGGATGTATCATCCCCCAACTCCATAGACTCCTCACAGAATCTTCCACCCTCATGGTCCATTAAAGGAGAACCATCCGCCAAACTCTATTGGATCCTCTCTAGCTCTGCCACCCTTATAGGCCACGCAGGGAGCACTATACCTCCGATGCCATCGACTCCTCACTGACTCTGATACCCGCATGGGCTGTGCAGTGGGAACCATACCCTCGACTCCATAATCTCCTAGACGACTCTACCTCTCTCATGGGATGCACAGGGGTAACCCACCCCAACCCAACAGTGCATTTCCAATAGTAGAAGAAGCCATTACAGAATTCCTCCCCACACTAACATCATACGACTCAGAGGTCCTCATCCTCGCCATCAGTAGCCATTATAGAGGTCCTCCCCACACTACCATCACCCAACAGTGAGGTCCTCCCCAGCACCATCATCAGTTATTGTGGAGGGTCCTCCCCACACCTCCATCATCAAGAAATGAGGTTCTCCTCATTTCTATCATCAACCAGCATAGAGGAATTCCCCATATAACTACCTCGAGTCATCATGGAGGTCCTCCCCATGTCAAATCCATGCCTTTATCTAATGAAATAGTAGTGGATTTAGTTAGATCATTTCCATGCTCTGGTTTCTCTACATTATGATATTTCACTCCTATATCCCATGCCTTCTAGGCTCTGTTACCCCATTGTACCAAAGCTCTAGGATTATACGCCTTTCAGGCCTTACGACACCATCATACCAGTGATCTTGGATTCCGTGCCTTCCAGGATCCATCGCCCCATCTTATCAACATTCCAGTCTTCCATGGCTTCCAGGATCTATCGCCCCCATCATATCCATGATCCAAGATTCCATGCCTTCTGAGATCTGTTTCCCCATGGTACCAATGCTCTAGGCTTCCATGCCTTCCGAGCTCCTTTATCCCATTGTACCGATGATCCAGGATTCCACAACTTCTAGGATGCATCACCCAAACATACAGATTTTCTAGGATTCCAAACCTTCCAATCTCTATCACCCCAATCATACCAACGATCCAAGATCCCATGCCTTCTGGGATCTATTTTCCCATCGTACTGATGCTCTAGGATTCCACTCATTTCAAACTTCATCACCCCATAGTACTGACGATCTAGTCTTCCATGCCTTCTGGGCTCCCTCATCCCATCGTACCAACGTTCCAGGCTACCACAACTTCTAGGCTCCATACCTGCCATTATAATGACAATCCAGGCTTCCATGCCATCCAGGATCCATCGCCCCATCACACTGATGCTCTGGGCTTCCACAACACTTAGGGTCCAGCACTCCATTATACAAACAACCCAGGTTTCCATGCCATTTGAGATCCATCACCCCATCATACCGAAGCTCCAAGCTTCCATGACTATCGGGCTCCATAGACTTTTCATACTAACGATTCAGAATTCGACACCGTCATGACTCCATATCCCCCATGTACCGACGATCCAGGATTCCATGCCATCTAGGATCCATCACCCTATTGTATCTATGCTCTAAGATTCCACACCTTCTAGGCTCCATCACCCCCATCATACTAATGATCTGATCTTCCATGCCTTTCAAGCTCTATCACCCCATCGTACCGACATTCCAGGCTTCCACTCATTCTGGGATCCATCACCCCCATCGTACTAATGGTCGCAGATTCCATGCCTTCTGGTATCCATCGACCCCATCATACCAAAGATCTGGGATTCCACTCCATCTGGGCTCTATACCCCCATAGTATTGATGCTCTATGATTCCAAACATTCTGATATCCATCACCCCGTCATACCAACGATCCAAGCTTCCATGCCTTTCAAGCTCCATCGTCTCATCATACCAATGTTCCATGATCCCATGCCTTCCGGGCTCCATTTCCCCATCATGCAGATGCTCCATGTTTCAAAACCTTCCGGATACCATCACCCCTATCATACTGATGCTCCAATCTTTCATGCCTTCCAAGATCCATCGCCTTTTCCTGTCGATGATCCAAACATCCACGCCTTCCAGGCTCTGTCTCCCCTCTAAACTAAGGGGATTATATCATCCCTACCACCCTCGTGACACTAAATTTCATCCCACTACTACATTTCATCAACCAAATAGGTCCTCCCTACATCTTCAACACCAGCTCAGGTAATGTTCATCGTGAGATATCTTAGATCACACATGGAGAACATCTATGCATACTCTATGGGTATTATTGGGTAATCCCATCGTATGAATTCCCACCTCATACTCAATAATCTAATACCATTAGAATGGGGTAGAGATGACCATACCTCTACTAACACAATCCTTATGGTTTTAAGTCTTAGTTTCATGATTTTAAGCTGCATAACAACCATTATCTTGGTCACATGATGTAAAATTATGCCAAATTTTGTTCAAATCTATGAGTCCTAAAACTAGAGCAACCATTGTCAAAGCTATGTTACCATAAATGAAAACCACTAATTGTTCTAATCATGTGACAATAAACTATACGATGTAATGACCTTACCATATGAATTTAAACTATGTGTCTAGCATCCTCAGCACACAATGTAAAATTGAATCCTTACCCTATGTTGAGATAATATGGTGACTCATATGTTAAGCAGGATATGAAACCACATCCTAATAAGGTTATGTAAAACTACATAATTACATGAGATACCAAATGAGATATTTCTCTAAAATTGGCAGTGGTATGCTACCATGAAACTTTCAAAAACTACCACATGAACCTCGTATTTTAGAAGGGGTTTGACTCCCTCTACCTGATATTCCCTATTGACGTGCTCAAATCATTGTGGAATAGAACCTAAAGTGCTGGACTCTCAATAGACATACTCAAAATCCATTTCCATGCTTTACAAGCCCTTTTTGGATCCCCATCCTCTTAAATGTCTGAAGGGACCCCCTGATAGAATGTTTTCATGCCACTTTGGCTCACCTTCCATTTTGGGCCACCACCCCATGAGACTTTGGACAATAATTTGATTTTGGATTTGTGTTTTCGAATACGATCAGCAGTTGACCCTCAATTGTTATTTTCATTTCATGATAATGTGGTGTAGATGATGTGACTCAAACACAGTCATTAGCTATCCTCCATAGTCATACCGCCATTATTGTGATCCAAATATCAGACGTTGTGATTCAAATGCTTCCATATCTCTATGTTTTTGTGGAAATCCAACACTCTTTGTGTTACGCTTCTGTAAATCATTGCACATCGAGTAAGAGGTCCAATGTCACTAAGATATTCATGACCATAAATTTTCATTCCATTTCTATTTTCTTGCATGTGCCCGGAAAATCCAATCACTACTCCGTTTTTCAAACACCAAGTACAACTCACATGGGATTAGTAGTTTTTGTAGGATGTGTAATGATATGGTTGAGTGGTAGAAAACTTAATGAACTTACCACATGGTATTAAACTAAGAAAAATTTCATGTCCTAGTTGGAGAAAATTAAACTACATAGCACCTTAAGCATCATAGTTACATGACATTAAACTGCACAAAAACTAACTGAAGGTTCTGAGTGCAGTGGAAGATCATGGGTGGATGTGCCCACTTGGCTTTTTGTCATTAGAAATGATCAATTCGGGATCAATATGACAATAAATTCCAGTCTCCATGGATCAATTCACAGGAATAGACAAAGAAGAAGAAAGGTCCTGGAACCACAAAAGTGGATCGTCGTAGATTGATTATAATTAATTTAATTAATTGAAATGTGGAACCTTTTGGGTGTTCTTTCTTCGTTGATATTCTTGATCACGTTCTAATGTGATTAATCATTGTATCACAGAATCCAAATGTAGACTTCCTCTAGAGGTGATCCAAAAGGGCACCTCATATCTCCAGACATTGTCAAATGAGTCTCTGGGTGCTAGCGTGGAAAAACCTTTGCTTGCATTGTCCGCCTTATATCATCTTGATCTGATGGAAGAGGATCTCTCTCGGCCTTGAGAGAATTCATGGAAGAAGAGGTTCCTTCGGCCTTGAAATAATTATACAGAATTATTTGGCACAATGATTCTCTTGTGGGAAAAGAGTTGGGGTTGTGAGGATATTTATAATCAGGTTTGAGGCTGTAGAGTTATAAAAATAAATAAGTGTGTTACGCGTTTTATTTATTTAATCGACTCTTATTGAAAACCCCCATGTTGAATAATTAATTTCTTGACATGCGCCCAAACTGATTATAATAAATATCATTTAATGAAACAGTATTATAGCCTTAAAATCTTGACTGGAAAACTACACGGTGTGTAATAATTAATACATGGTGTGTAATTTTTTTCCATAAAACTACACGGCATGTAATCATTAATACATGGTGTGTATTTTTTTCATTTCCTTTCCAAAATGAAAACTACACGGTATGTAATCATTAATACACGGATTGTGCTTATTTTACATGAAAAACTACATGGTTTGTAATCATTAATACATAGTGTGTATATCTTATTTTTCATTTCCTTCTTCCTCCACCATTAAAACTATTTAGGCTTCCTTGAATAATTATTAAACCACATACAGGAATAATATTTATTCTATTTGAGATACTTGGATACCCTTAGTGTGTTACCCTCTAGGCCTCTTTCTTATTGGCGTTAGGCGGGCTTGCCTAAAGTCCAAGATTACTGTCTAGTAAAGGGTCAAGGAACCTAATAGAAAAAAATTTGATGCCACATTGATGTGTCACCTCATACGAATTCTTACTGTGTAATTTAATCTCTTTGTCTCAATATCTCATCAAGCAGGTTTCCTGGCAGTTTCATAAACCTATATGCTTGATCTGTCATTCTTTGACTTCTAGAAAAAAACTCGTCATGTTACCATAGCCATGGAATTTGTTCGAAAGTTCTATTTCAATCAAAGGGCCCAGGATATATATTTCCATAAATATGGAAGGGAAAAATCCTTCCTCAACTTATCCATTAACAACATGTCATTTGTGACACACCAAACGTACCCTACTTCTCACCAACTGTCTTCGTGACGGTTTTTTCCAACAAATCTAAGTGCATGAGTCATGACATGAGTTAATGATAATCTTCCATACTAAGGATCATTACACACGCTCATACATAGTAATTTTCGATGACACCAAAACATGTAGAATTACTACTGGAGGTTATGTTCTCATAATCATCCATCTTGGAGATTACCAAGTGCAAACTCCATGACAGAGAGTCTCATCTTCTTACGAGTACTCGCACATGATAGTCTATGTACTATGTGTCCTATCATAGTATGTCATCCACCTGTAGAACTTTATTTAAGAATAATGTTATAGCATTTCAAGGTTCTCATCATAGTGAGGATACGCCATGACCTTATCAATGCAACAAATATTCCAGGACATTATTATATTATAGTCATGTAGAAAAATGAACAATATATAATAAGTGAACATTCATGTAATCAAAGTAAAAAAAAGTTGGTTCTCAGGACACCAATCCTTACAAACTCCCACTTGGAGTAGATCCAATTTCATATGACTTTTTGTCCGCTAGACCTCACATGATAATCATGTTTCTACTGAGTCAATTCTTTAGTCAAGGAGTCTACCACGTTGTCTTCTGTTGAAATACTTATCACTTCAACTTTACCTCTCTGAGAAAAATCCATTAAGAGATAATACTTCTGATGTATGTGCTTTGTCCGCTGACGTGACCTTGGCTCTTTTTCAAGTGCTACCACTACAGTATTATAACAATTGAGTGTGATAGGATCTTTACTACTAGGCACTACATCCTACTCTTGGATGAATTTTCGCATCCATACGGCTTCTTTAGCTGCCTTAGAAGCTGCGATATACTCAGATTCTACTGTAGAATCTGCCACCACACTTTTCTTTGAGCTCTTCCAGCTCACTGCACCTCTATTCAAACTGAAGATGTATCCAGTCTATGACTTCATGTCATCTTGATCAGTCTGGAAACTAGCATATACATGTCCTCTGATGACTAGTTCTTCATCTCCTCCATAAACCAAGAATATATCATTAGTAAGCCTCAGATACTTAAGTATAGTCTTGACTTCCATCCAATGACAGTCTCCTATATCAGCTTAATATCTTCCTACCGCATTTAATTTTTAAGAAACATCTAGCCTTATACATAGCATAACATACATGAATGACCTAATCGCGGATGAATAAGGGATTCATTCCATTTTCTTTCCTTCCTCGTGTGTTTGAGGACACATTTTCTTGGAAAGATTATTGCCATGTGACACTAGCAACAATCACCTATTGGACTGTTCCATACTGAATCTCTTCTGTATCTTGTCAATGTATGTACTTTGACTAAGGCCTAGCATTCTCTTGGATCTATCACGATGGATCTTGATCCCAAGAATATATAATGCCTCACCCAAGCCTTTCATGGAGAAGCATTTATCTAACCATGCCTTAACTGACTGTATGATAGGTACTTCATTTCTAAATAGTAATATGTCATCAACATATACTATTAAGAAAACAACTGAACTTATAATAAACCTTTTGTAGACACAAGGCTCACATTCGTTCTTAACAAATCCAAATTCCATTAAGGATTTATCAAAACGAATGTTCCATGACCTTGATGATTGTTTTAATCAATAAATGGATTTCTGCAACTTTCATACCTTGTTGGCATCCTTTGGAGTCGCAAACTATTTAGGTTGTGTCATATAGACATCTTCTTATAGGTTCCCATTAAGGAATGATGTTTTGACGTCCATTTTCCAAATTTCATTATCATGGTAAGTATTAATGGCCAATAGGATTCTGATGGATTTTAACATCGCAACCGGTGAAAAGGTTTCATCATAGTTAATTACTTGACATTATATATAACCTTTTGCAACCAGTAAAGATTTATGGGTGCTGACTTGCCCCTCCATGTCCATTTTCTTCTTGATCACCCATTTATTACCAATATGCTTTACATCAACAGGAGGATCTACCAAAATACAGACTTGGTTTTGGTACATGGAATCCATTTCAGAATTCATGTATTCTTTCCACTTGGTAGCTTTTGTGCCTTCAAATACTTCCTTGTAGTCAAGAGGATCATCATTGTCAACCAATAATGAGTCACCATCGTCGGTGACAATAAAACCATATCATTCTTGTTCTCTTACCTCTCTCATGCTCCTACATAGTTCTTGTGTCTCTGGAATAGATTTTTCTTCCACAGGGCTTTGTGGAATCTATTCTTGTACCAACTCATGTGTATCTTGAGCCTCGACTTAATCGAAGTCTATCTTGCTCCCACTATCGCTTTTGGAGATGTGCTCCCTCTCAAGGAATATGGCATGTCTTGCCACTGTTTCCTTTTTTTATGAGGGGTTTTATAGGTAATATACCCTTGTTTCTTTGGGATATCCTATAAAGATGCACATTGTGCCTCAGGGTGCAAGCTTGTTACCTGAAGAGGCCTTATAAAATGCTACACTACCCCATACATGTAAATTTGATAACATGGATTTGTGTCCACTCCATAATTTGTATGGAATACCATTTATCGATTTAGTTGGTACTTGGTTTAGTATGTGTGTTGTTTTTTGTAATGAGTATCCCCAAAAGGATAATGGAGGACTCACATGACTCATAATTGATCTCACCATGTCCAAAAGAGTGTGGTTCCTCCTTTCACATAATCCATTCCACTGAGGTGTGTAAGGAGGATTGAGTTGAGATATAATCCCAAAATCCCGTAAGAAATCAATGAAGTCCTAATTAATATATTCTCCTCCTCTCTCTTAGCGTAATTTCTTAATCTTCTTACCAAGTGGGTTCTCAACTTCATTCTGGTATTCATTGAACCGATCAAAAGAATATGACTTATACCTCATTAAGTAAATATATCCATATCTACTAAAATCATCAGTAAAAGTTATGAGGTATGAGAACCCACCCCTTGATTTAATAGGAAATGGTCCACACACATCTTTGTGAACCAATTCTAGATGATCTTTAGCCCTTCCACCATTCCCACTAAATGGGGATTTGGTCATTTTTCCTTGTAGACACGCATGACATACACCATGTTGTTTTAGTTCGAAATAATGTAAATATCCCTCTTGATGTAAATTTGTCAAATGTTTCTCATTGACATGACCTATCCAGTGATACCAAAGTTGGGTGTGGTATGAGTCATGTGAATTAACTTTGTCATAGATTTCCATTACTTGGTTTGTGTAGTCTAACACATAAACGCTGTTATATAAATGTGACATACCAAAACAAATTCTATATTTATAAAAGTAGAAATATCCACTTCCAAATATGAAGATGAATCCTTCAGTATCTAATCTGGATACTGAAATAATGTTTTTGGTTATAGTGGGAACATAATAACATCCTTTCAAATCCAAGACCATCCCAGTAGGCAATGTGTGGTGGTATTACCCGACAACTACAACAGTAAGTCTAGCTCCATTGGTTACTCGTAGATCTACCTCCCCATGATCAATCTTACTGAATCTACTTGGTTCTGGTATTTGGATACATATGTGAGCACCAAAAGCTGTATCTACTACCCAATTTGTAGAAACAGATAGATTGCATTCGATGACAAACGGACCTGAAGTTTCCCCTTGATTCCTTGGCTGGGTGTAGTTTCTCTTCTAGTGGCCCTTCTTTCCACATGTGAAACAAACTACATCATTTTCTCTTACCTCCCCTTTGATCTTCCTTTTCTTGGAAGGCCTTGAATATGCTTTGGTCTTAATGCTCTTCGCCTTCCCTTTACTTTTATTCACCATAAGGACATAAGGCTTTTCATGCTTCATATCATTGTCTACTTGGAGAATAAGGATAAAAAGATCAGATAGAGACTTCTCATTGTTATTCATGTTTAAATTTACAACAAATTTATAGAAGCTCTAGGGGATTGATGCGATAATAAGATCAGTACCCAGTTCCTCGAGGAGTTTTAACCCTAGAACCTCAAAGCACTCAATGTAGCCAATGTGAATGAATACATGAGGCCCAGCTGGCGCACCATCTCCAATCTTGCTCTGAAATAGAGCCTTGGAGATCTCAAACCTTTCCTATCTTTTTCTCTCCTGGTATAGACCACGGAGGTGCTCGAGCATGCTATAGGCATCCATGTCTTCATGAGATCACTAGACATTGATGATAGCATCAAACATTGAAAATCAAGTGAATCATTCAAATGTTGATCATAGATCATGAAATCTTGATCACTCACCTCATGGGTAGGAGAATACAGAAATGAGGATTCCAGCATGTAAAACTTTCATTAATGGCATAGGATAACCCAAAGGTTCCTAAAACATTCTTGAAACTTACTACTAGTGAGGATATTTTCTTTTTCCAGAATTGATCATAGAGAAAATGTGGTTGAAAAAATTGTCAAATTCGATTCAACAATTTAAAAGAGCATATTTATCAGTACTTTCTTGATTATATTTTATGAGAAATAATAAATTTTATTAATTTCCCCACTATTTTATCAAGTCCCAATGGCCCTCACCATTGAACCCGGAATGTCTAGTTGCTTTGACATTCTAGTGGAAAGGATCTATATTCCCCTTCAAATAACCCCAACTAGGGTTGGTGATGCTATTTGAAGGTATTTAGGTAAGCAGGTCTTTACCAACAATGAGCCTACAGTTCCTTGATCTGTTGAGTGGACTCCCCAATCCTGAAATCCTGACTTGGATTTCCTCAACTATTGCCTCCAATATTACATCAAGTCTAGCAAGGGATACTCCTCTTGATGTAATATGGTTAATTCAACCTGAAACCATTAATAAGGGATTCCATTATTAAATTTAGTTTCCCAAAAAGGGTTGGTCAAACACATAGTATTATTGAGTCTTTCCCATAATCAAGTAACTGATGTCTTGGTCTGACTTAATATGTTATATCAGGGATTTTATTCTTTATGCGTAGTTTTTCATTATCACATGCCTGTTATTATTTAGTGATGCTTTCATAAGAGATTAACCATGTTTTGATAATGTTTACGCATAGTCTGGTTTTTATTTTATTCCATATTGTCATAGTTGTTTATTTCATTAATTATGTGAGCACGAAAACACATACATAATAAATAAAACATGAAATCGAACAAAAATAAAATAAGATGGCATGATCATGAGCTTTTATTGGTTAGCTTATCTAGCAGTTTGATAAGCTAACCCTGACCTAGGGTAAAACACCTTGAACCAATGGTTCATGTTTTGCAGCTCCGACATGTCCACCTTTGTATCTTCTTTGGGTTGGTTTCACCTTAGCTTAGGATTTTGAACCATCTCCTCTGGCTTGGGAGATCCTCTATTACATGGGGTTTACATTAAAGAAACCATGGGCATGCCTTCCCTATATTTAGAAGAAGGCTCACAGGCCAACGAATTTAAATTAAAAAAATTTAAATGAAACCAAACACATATACAAAAGGTCTTCGGTCTAGCTCAGGATCTTCCATATCATGAAAAGATATTTACACATATTTAGAATTCAAATTCTTTTAGTCGTTCTATCATTTAAGATAAGTCATGATTGAAATTATTTAATTGTGATATTATAATTAATCAATTCTTTATCTTAAATTCCTTTCTGAATTTCCTTGAGATTCTTCTCATCCATAGTCCTTGTATAGTTCTTTGTACTTTTGGAAGAAACCTGGTGAAATTACATTTCTGGAAAGTACACAGCGTGTAGTTTATATTTACATGACGTGTATTTATTTTCACCCTTTATCCAAAGTACACGCTGGGGGCTTTGGCGTGTTTTCTTTTCTTTGGAAATTTTGGAGTACACGGCATGTAGATTAATTTAACACGACGTGTACTTGTTACGCGATTACCGGCCTGGCAATCCCGTGTATGTGGAAAACAAATTATCCTTGTACATGGTTTCACCTGAACCAGATCAGACTACACAACTTGTTGATTCAACATACATGTCTTGTTTTCTATTATCCACGTGTCGTTAATTTCTGGTCAACAAGGAATAATAAATACTCAGGTGTACTCAATTCACACGACGTGGTTTGGCGAAGCAGTACCGGTTCATTGAACCTAAGTACACAATGTGTAGTTTTCATTAAATGTTGTGTATTCCCATGTTGTATAGATAGAAAGAGTGGGTCCTCCGTATGAGTTCCTCATTTTTAATTTTAATCAAAATTAAAATTAAAAGGTCGTTTCTGTGATGTGAATCGAGAAACAAAGGAGGAAGAACAAATCTCGTTCATTCAATTTAATAGATAGATTTATCACGAATTGAATCAAATATAAATGCCTAAATTATCAATGAAAATTAAATTAATATATTCAATGTTTTAACCTCCCTCTGATTTCAATTGAAGGTTCCGGACATAAAGAAAGATCATGGGTGGATGTGCCCACTTGGATTTTTGTCATTAGAAATGATCAATCCGGGATCAATATGACAATAAACTCTTGTCTCCACATATCGATTCACAGAAATAGACAAAGAAGAATAAAGGTCCCAGAACCACAAAAGTGGATCTTCACTGGTTCATTATAATTAATTTAATTAATTGAAAAGAAGTAAATTTTGGTTTTTCTTTCTTCATTTATATTCTTGATCACGTTCCAATGTGATTTTTCGTTGCGTCTCAGAAGCCAAGTGTAGACTTCCTCTAGAAGTGATCCACACCTGCACCTCGTATATCTGGACGTCGCCAAAGGAGCCTCCAGGTGCTAGAGTGGAGAAAACTTTTCTTTTGTTGTCTTCCTTAGATCATAATGATCTAATGGAAAAGGATCTATATTGGTCTTGAGAGTGTTCTTGGAGGAAGAGGTTATATCATCCTTGAAATAATTCTCCAGAATTGATGTGCACAATGATTCTCTTGTGGGAAAAGAGTTGGGGTTGTGAGGATATTTATAGTCGAGTTTGAGGTTATAGAGTTATGACAATAAATAAGCGTGTTACGCATTTTATTAATTGCATTGACTCTTATTCAAAACCCCAATTTCAAAAAATTAATTCCTTGACATGCACCCACATGGATTATAATAAATATCATTTAATAAAACAATATTATATCATCAAAATACAGACTGGAAAACTACACGATGTGAAATCATTAATACACAGCGTGTACTTGTTTTCCATAAAACTACAAGACATGTAATCATTAATACATGGAGGGTAATTGTTTTCATTTCCTTTACAAAATGAAAACTACACGACCTGTAATCATTAATACACGGATTGTACTTGTTTTCCATGAAAAACTACATGGCGCGTAATCATTAATACACGGTTGGTATATCTTGTTTTTCATTTTCTTCTTCCTCCATCATTAAAACGATTTAGGCTTCCTTGAATAATTATTAAACCATGTACGAGAAAAATCTTTATTCAATTTGAGATACTTGGATACACATAGTGTGTGACCCTCTAGGCCTCTTTCTCGTTGGCATTAGGCGGGCTTGCCTAAATTCCAAGATTACTGTCTAGCAATGGGTCAAGGAACCCAAGAGAAAGACGTTGATGATACATTGATGTTTCACCTCATACAAATGATTAATATGTAATTTAATCCCTTTTTCTCATTATATCATCAATCAGGTTTCGTGGCAGTGTCCTAAACCTATATGTGTGATCTGTCATTCTTTGACTTCCAGAAATAAACTCATCATGTCACTATGGCCATGGAATTTGTTCGAAAGTTCTGTTTCAATCAAAGGGCCCAAGATATCTACATCTATAAATATGGAAGGGATAAATCCTTCCTCGACTTATCCATTAACAACATGTCATTCATGACACACCCAACGTACCCTACTTCCCCCCAACTGTCTTCGTGACAGTTTTCGTTAGTAAATCTAAGTGCGCGAGTCATGACATGATTTAATGATAATCTTACAGTCTAAGGAACATTACACACACTCATAGATAGTAATGTCCGATAACACCAAAACATGTGGAATTACTACTGGTGGGTCTGTTCTCATAACCCCCCTTGGAGATTACCAAGTCCGAACTCCATGAGAGAGAGTCTCGTCTTCTTACGAGTACTCGCACATGACAGTCTATATACTATGTGTCCTATAATAGTATGTCATCCAACTGTAGAAGTTTATTTAAGAATATTGTTATAGAATTTCAAATTTCTCATCGTAGCGAGGATCTTCCACGACCTTATAAATGCAATAAATATTCTAGGACATTATTATATTATAGTCATGTAGAACAATGAACAATATATAATAAGTGAAAATTCATATAATCAAAGTACAAAACATTTGGTTCTCAGGACACCAACCCTTACAATAACACCCTTTTTTCATGATGTTAATCTACATAACAACCATCATCATAATAGTAAGATGATAAACTAAGTAGAAACTATCTTAGATTCATGATTCTAAACTACATAACAATGATGGTACTTCCTTTTTTGACCTTAAAAGGAAAGTTCTATCTTGTCCCTACAACATGACACTATAAAATGTTATTATAGTCTGAGTTTTTTGATTTTAAACTACATATACTCAGTCCAAGAATCACATTTTAACTATGTGCGGGTTTTCATTGTAATGTTTTGTAAGGTGGAAGGCCACCTTGAACCTTATCCGCGTTGGGTTTTTCTACTTCACCACCCCGTATACATTACCTTGAACCATGTCCCTTCCCAATTGTCCAAACTCTATGACACTAAAATGAGAACTATTGGTCCACTCTCTGACCTTAAATGAGTAGTTTACATCCTCAATACCCTCATCCTTGAGAAGGGGTTCAACTCCCTCTATCTGAAATGTCTCATTGACATACTAAAATCTATTGTATTGTAGAACCCATAGTGTTGGACTCTAAATAAACATAATATCAATCCATTTACATGTTTTTTGATCCCTTTATTTGGATCCCAATCCCCTTCCACATCTGAAGGGACCCCCTAATAGAATTGTATCATGCCACTTTAGATCACCTACCATTTTGGTCCAACACCCATAAAGACTTTGGACAACACTTTGAGTTTGGTCTCGTGTTTTCAAATATGGTCAGTAGTTGGCCCCTGTTTTTTGTTTCCATTTTAGGCTAACATGTTTTAAATGCTATTTCTCGATCATAATCAGTAGTAATCCCCCATCTTCATGCCACCTTCATTTTGATTTAGATGTCGGGCATTGTGATTCACACGTTCCGCCCCCTTCTATTTAAGTGGAACTCTAACACCCTCAGTGTTACCCCTTTGTGCATATACGTGTGTTGAATAGGAAGGTATGTGTCATTGGTACATTATTCACCCAACATTACCTTTCCCTTTATGTGTGATTCCATGTGTTTGGAAAATCCTATCACTACTCTTTTCTTCCCACACTGAACATGACTCACATTGGATTAGTAGTTTTGGTAGGATGTGTACTAATACAGTTTGTACAGAAAGATTGTATCATCCCTCATGATGTTAAACTATTGTATCATCCTGCATGTTGTTAAATAACAAAATATCATCCTTTCTGACATTAAAATGATTATCTTTATCCTGCATGATGTAAAAGTACTCATCTTCATCTTGCATGATGTTAAACTGATCATCTTCATCCCTCATGACGTTAATCTACTCATATTCATCCAAAATTATGTTAATCTATAGTATTATACTACATGATATTAAAATATTTTATTATATTGAATGATGATAAAACACCCAACATCATCCAGTGTGATGTTAAACTGGTCATCTTATCTGTCATGATATTAAACTAATCATCTTTTTCCAACATGACATTATTCTATTGTATTGTCCCATATGAAAATAAAATAAAATATTGTAACTCATGATGTTAAGATACACACCATCATCCTACACGATGTTAAACTGATCATATTCATCGAAAATGACATTAAACTGTTATATCGTCCCACATAATGTTAAAATGAACAACATCGTTCGAACTAATGTTAAACTGCTCATCTTCATCCAACATAATGTTAAGATTCTCACCTTCATCATACATGATTTTATACTAATTAATCCCATCTAGGTTGTAGGATATAAAACTACCCAACATCATTATCCTGCATGACATTAAATTTCTCAACCTCGTCTGAGCTGTAGGATGTAAAACTACCCATAATCACCTTTGTCCTGCATGATGTTATACTGACCCATCCTATGTGACATTAAAACTATCATTTCATCCTGGTCACATGATGATAAACTACACAGTACCTCAATTTTCTCATCTGAGAGGGAATTCAATTTCTAGACTCTTTTCCTAGGATCTTCCCAAAGTTACCTGGTATGGTTGAGACACCCTTATATCTCCTTCATATCAGGTTATAATGATTGTCCCACATACCTTACCTATGAATATTCCTCCATCCTCATCCATACCACATTATGTTAAACAACATGGGGTTTAATAACTATGAGTGTCTTGATTCCTACCCTCATAGTATACGTATAAATGCTCAGACATTTTATCTTATGGTCCATCCTTATGTTTAGTAAATCATTTCATCTCTTCGACATCCCTTGGACATAGTTCTCTCCATGGATTTCACATGGTGTGGATGTGACCTCTTTTTTCCTTATTAACATAAGGTTTATAATAGATACACCATGAACCCCCATGAATAATTCATACCTTGCATCATCTTTACCACATGATGTTAAACTGTACAACATTTAAGAACCACATGTGGCTTGATTCATTATCTTGCAGGATATACAAGAACACCTGAAAATTTTGTTTTTAGTTCCACCCCAAATTTCTCAACCATTCCTGCCCTTTCATCCCTCCCTTATGGTATGAGTTCTATGACCTTAAAACCAAGATCTATCCCATCCCAAATGATGATAAACTATTGTGTCCTATTGACTCACACCTATCGTGGGGCGTGGAAAAACAATATTTTATTTACCTAAGTATAGTATAGCAGTTGATCCTAGGCAGTCTCACGAAGAGGAGTGCACACAAAACAAGGTTGTCACCTTTTGTTGGTTTTTGTAAAAAGATTGGTTTAAATTAATTTGATTGACTATAAGAGAAACAAACAACAAAAATTTATTGATTTTAACAAATGATAAAGATGGTGATCAGATTGGGTTCGGCTAGACTTAGTGTTGTGCCATCACGGTTTCCAAATTTTATCTCTTCTTCTTCCTTAAACTGGTAAGAGAGATGTGATGAGAATTTTCCTTTCAAAAACCTTAGATTGGACTATACTCCTTCCAATGTGTTGAGGGTTGTAGAAGGTCTCTTGATTAATTAGAGAAAACCCAAACTTGGAATTGTTTTTCCCTAATAAACCAAGATTTCGACATACAATCCTACACGCGTTCTTGACAACCGTCGAGCAATCACCACCCAACCCTAATCATGTTCCACTGTATACAGATTAGAATTGGGTGGAGGGTGATGTGATCATTAACCAAAGCAATTTATAATTTTAGAATCAAAAAATTAACACAACCTCATTCAGAATTTAATACTGAATTAAGAATTGGAACCAGAAGAATAAAGAAGAACAAGTTTTATTCATTTAAAGCACAAAAACTCAAACACAACACATAGGTCCAGCCTCCCCTCTTTCCGATCACTCAAATGAAACTACCCCTCCATGGATGGGTTAGGAGAGATAATGCGGGAGAGGAGAAACATTTTAAAGTAATGAAAAATAAAAGAAATTAAAAGGGAAAACTGAGAAGTTCTTCTCCTTGGTGTCCCAGAAGGAATGGGATAGAGAATGAGATGTTTTGAGGAGGAGCTCTCCTCCTTTTATAGCCAGATTTCCATCCTCTGAATGTTGTCGTGTTTTTGACCCTATAAATGACCTCTTCACGAGTTGGAACCTTATTCAATGTTGTTCATAATTGTATTTCCCTTGTCCCCTAAATATATCATCATATTGGGACAGGTATTCCGAGAGTTATGGCCCTTTTACTCTGATCATTTATTCTGTCCAGTCAGACTCTCCAAAACACCAACCCCCGGATTAGGAAGATTTAATGGACCCTCAAACGACTGAATCCCATGGACTTACCTTCATAAAAGATGTGATAAAACTCCTTTCGCGTCTACACACCGAATATCACAACATTTGGACCCACTATGAAGGAGTTCTGGATATCACACCAAAACAAGGCAGAACTGAAAACATTTTTCTTTCTCCCACTTGTGAGCTTCTTTTGAGCTTCCATATGGCCGATTCAACTTTTTGTTCAAAAATCGTAAATGAATCCCTGGATGTGTAGAATCCGGAAAAAAAGAATTTTTCAATTTGGATTAGTGTAGATAGTGTTATGGCCAAAATACAGAAATAATTTAAAACAGTTAAAAATCCAAAATGGCCAATTTTTACTATTCAGCTCAAAGTAACACCAAAATCAAAAAAATGAAACAATTAATCTTAGAGGAACACTTTTTTGAGTTTAAAAAAATTATATTCAATATAAATTAATTGAAAATATTTTCTCTATAAATTCCCCCACAACTAAACTATGCTTGTCCTCAAGCATAAAATCTCAACATGGAATTCAAAGGGCACCAATGTCACCAATATTTAAATTTCAAATGAAAAAAATCAAATGATTATCAATGTCCAATAAAATTTTCCATTTCCACAAAAATACCAATTTAATTTACCATTTTTCAAAGAAATAATCAATTCATGCATTTTACTTTTCCCTTTTGAAAAATAATGAAGCTTCTCCTTTCATTTATTCAAGCTTCTCAATTTATTTTTATCAAACATGCCAAATCATGATCTACCTCACTTTTGAATCTTTTCCCTCATCACTCATGATACAATTAATAGTGGAGTTATGCTCATATCATGAGAACATGATCCTTACCCATAGGCTTGTGAAGTAACTAATTTCTCTACTTTATAAAGACAAAACACACATAAAATCATGAGGACTTGCAATAAATGATCAAATGACTCTGTGGATTAGGGTTGGTGGGTAAATGATTGAAATAATTTAAGGCCATAAGTAGGAGGTTTGACTCTTAAGTACAATACATGATTAATCAAGTGAAAACACAAGATGAACCTCACTCAAATCCCCTTGAAATGTGAATCACAACACCACTCCCCTTTCAATAACATGGGTTATGAGTCAATAAATGATTACAAAGAATGATATCATCCAAGTTCTCCTTGTTTTTTTGTAAAGCTCCAGAAAGGCACAACTTTATTTTTTTTTGTAAAGCTCTAGACAGGCATAACTTTATTTTGAATTTTTTTTCTTTTTTTATGGAGAACTGGATGAAATGAAATAAGAATAATGAAATGATGACTCATGACCAATTCTCTAATAATACGTTGCCTAAAATGATGACGCACACATTACAGCAACCCAAAATGATACATATCCCAATAAACGCACACGAAAGGCCCTTCCCCCACACTCAAACGTGAATTACCATGCAAAAATACTAAAAGTTTGGGTAGGTAAGGAAATATCAGCAAGTAATGTGGCTTAAAACTATAAGGAAATTCATGGATTCTATGGGCTAACGAAGGATAAATGTAAGGGTGGGTCTCAGGTAAATATGTGGCTAGCCAATGTAGTTCCCCAATCATTTTAAATCTGGTTTTGTACAGTCATAGCTTTGACAAGTTTCAATACAAGTTATAGCAGGTGGCATGTCCCAATATCACTCAAGAAATATGCTCAAGATAAAATAGGAAATATTTGGTCTTGAAATCCTCTCAAGAATGAGAATATGATATTGGACAATCACTCATGGCATGATTAAGAATAAAAAATTAATTCACATGAATTTCATAAATTGAAAGAATGAAAAATGGAAGGGAAATTTCATTTACATGAATCAATTAATTCCGTCAAATCAGGAGTCCTTATTTCAATATCCTTGCTTCACTTTAATCATCCATTTATCTATTTTAATCATTCAATCTCATTAAAATTGAAATCTAAAACATAGAATCACTGGATTTCTATGAAACTCATGTCTCCTAGATAAGTCAAGTAAAACAGGAATTCAAGCGTGGGCATGCATTTTTTTATTAATTCTTTAAAAGACTAAAAATGTAGGGAATAAAGTTGGATAATATAGAATTTAAACTCTTACTCCCCTTTCAAATGATTTCTTTTCTTCACGACGTATAATACCACTACAACCTCTTCATTAATGGACTTGAAATAAAAAAATGAAAACAATTGATAGTGCAGGCCTATTCAATCATGCTGGTAAATGACTAAGAAGACAAGTGGATAATGGGGGAAAATGCGGGTTACCTCCCGGTAGTGCCTTTGTTTAATGTCGTTGGCTCGACAAAACAAAACAAAACAAAATTTAAAATTTTTGAAAAATCTCCTGGACTACACGATTCCCTCCCCCACACTTAATTGATGCAGTGTCCTCAATGCATGTAAATGGAATTTTTTATGTATGTTTCAAAAAGATGGAGTTACTGCATTTAATCAAGTGTAAAGGAATGATGCAACCTGGTAGGTGTTCATTTGTATTCAGGGTAAAGGAGTGTGATATCCTCCACTGGTTCTTGAGGTACGGTCCCATGGAACTTCTTCAGCCTCTGCCCATTTATAGTGAATGGGTTTTCTACTCCTTCCTTTTGAATCTGCACAGCACCAAAGGGATATACATGAATAACAGTAAAGGGGACTTCCCATCTGGAACGAAGTTTACCTGGCATAAGCTTAAGTCTGGATTTGAAGAGTATCACGTGATCTCCAGGTTTGAAGGTTCTTGGTTGAATTATCATGTCATGGGCCATCCTTGTTCTCTCTTTATAGATCATTGAGTTTTCAAAAGATTCCCTTCTAATTTCCTCTAACTCTGACAACTGCAATCTTCTTTCTTACCCAGCTTTCTCAAGGTCCATATTCATCTCTCTAACCGCCCAGTAGGCTCTATGCTCCAACTCCACAGGAAGGTGGAAACTCTTTCCATAGATCAACCTATAGGGAATCATCCCTATCGGTGTTTTTTAGGCCGTTCTGTATGCCCAAAATGTATCATCTAACTTTTGGCTCCAGTCCTTCCGGTTGGGTTTAACAGTCTTCTCCATAATGGCTTTGATTTCTCTATTAGAGACTTCTAGTTGGCCATTTGTTTGGGGATGGTATGGGGTAGATGTTCTATGATGCACCCCATACTTCTTAAACAATGCATCCATTTTCCTGCTGCAGGAATGAGTTCCCTGATCACTGATGATTGCTCGTGGCTCACCAAACCTACAGAAAATGTTAGCCCTAACAAAATCACAAACAACTTTCGCATCATCAGTTCTGGTTGCTTTTGCTTCCACCCATTTTGAAACATTGTCTACAGCCAATAGAATATATGAATTTACAAATGATATTGGGAATGGTCCCATGAAATATATTCCCCAAACATCAAAAATTTCACAAAAGGTTATTGGTTTTTGTGGCATTTCATGTCGTTTGTATATGTTACTAGAAAATTGGCATTTTTCACATCTTTTACAAAATTCATATGCATCCTTAAATAAGGTGGGCCAGTAGAGTCCAGATTCTAAAACTTTTCGGGCAGTCCTCTGAGGTCCAAAGTGGCCTCCACAAGATAATTTATGACAAAATTCAAACACTGATTCAATTTCACTTCTTGGCAAGCATATTCTTATGATTTGATCATTACAAATTGTCCACAGAAACGGATCTTCCCAAATGTAAAATCTTGATTCAGATTTAAGATTATGTTGTTGATGAGAGCTTAGATGAGAGGGTACTAGATATGTTACCAAATAGTTGACAATATTGGCATAGCATGGTACTTCACTGTTGATGATGTAGAGTTATTCTCCAGGAAGCTCATCATTAAGTGGGTTCTACTTTGGTATTTCTGTTTCAGCGGTGTGGGGTAGTCGACTCAGATGATCAGCCACATGATTTTCAGTTCCCTTCTTATCTTTGATTTCCAAATTGAACTCTTGTAAGAGTATCATCCATCTCACCAACCATGGTTTAGAATCCGCCTTTTTCATTAAGTACCTAAGAGCTTCATGATCAGAAAAAACAACAACTTGAGTGCCCAGAAAATATGATCGGAATTTATCTAGTGCAAAAATGACTGCAAGGAACTCCTTCTCTGTGGTTGTGTAATTTATTTTTGTTTCATCCAAGGTCCTTGATGCGTATGAGATGACTTGAGGATTACTATCAATTCTCTGTGATAGAGAGGCTCCCACTGATTGGTTGGATGCATCACAAAGTATCTCGAAAGGGAAATCCCAATTGGGTGTCTGCATTATTGGTGGTGTTATCAGCATATCCTTTAATTCATCAAATGATTCCCTACATGAACAATAAAAATAAAAGTTAGCATCCTTTAAAAGTAATCTTGAGAGAGGGAGAGAAATCATACTGAAATCCTTGATGAATATTCTGTAAAATCCTGTATGCCCTAAAAAGGATCTAACATGTTTGACACAAGTTGGAAATGGCAAGGAATTTATTACATCAACTTTTGATTTATCAACCTCAATACCATTTTTGTGAAATTATGTGCCCCAACACTATCCCTTTTTCAACCATGAAATGACATTTTTCAAAATTTAAGACAAGGTTCTTTTCAATGCATGTTTTCAAAACTTTTTCCAAATTTCCCAAGAAATGATCAAATGAATTTCCAAAAACTGTGAAATCATCAAGAAACACCTCCAAGAAATCCTAAATGGGGTCTGAGAAAATACTCGCCATACACCATTGAAATGTACCTAGGGCATTGCATAGCCCGAAAGGCATCCTTTTGTAGGCGAATGTTCCAAAAGGGTAGGTGAAGGTTGCCTTCTCCTGGTCTTCTGGTGAAATTGGTACCTGAAAATATCATGAGAATCCATCTAAAAAACAGTAATGAGTATTTCCAACTAACCTTTCAAGCATCTAATCAATGAATGGAATAGGAAAGAGATCTTTTCTGGTAACTTTATTTAGCTTCCTGTAATCTATACACACTCTCCAGCTGTTTTATATTCTCATGGGGATCAGTTCAGTTCTTTCATTTGTAACAGTGGTCAGGCCAGTTTTCTTGGGGACTACATGAATTGGGCTGACCCATTGAGAATTAGAGATTGGGTAAATGATATCAGCTGCTAACAATTTCTCAATCTCTTTCTTAACGACCTCCATGATTGTGGGATTGAGTCTTCTTTGAGGTTGTCTAACTATCCAAGATTCACTTTCTAAAAATATCATGTGAGAGAATACCATAGGGTTGATTCCAGGAATATCACCTAAACTCCATCCTATACCTTTGACATTCCTTTTGAGAAGGTCAATCAATGTTTGTTCTTGTGAATGGGATAGGTTATTGGCAATGATTACTGGAAATTTCTCTCCTTCCATTAGGTAAGCATAATTCAAGTCACATGGCAAAGGCTTCAGCTCAAAACATGGGGGTTGTTCAATGTATGATATTGTATTTAGGTTTCCTACTTCTAATGTTGAATTCTCGGAAATAATCTCAATTCCTTTTAACAAATCATCGAAAAAATCAGATTTTACCTCATCCTCCAACATGATATCAGAATTTTCAGGTTCATGGGAGTTATAAAATTCAAATGAAGAGTGTTCTCCAACAGATAAAAATTCATGAAGCATACCTGAGTCTTCAATTGGTTATATACCTTCATCACGGGAGATTGCATAAAGTGAGTGATTGTTGGACGGGTGTTTCATCATATCAAGAATATTGAAGTGTATTGTACTATCTCTGAGCTCCATGGTGAGTGTTCCTTCAAGTACATTGATGATTGTCCTTGCTATTTTCAGGAATGGTCTCCCTAGGATGATGGGAGATTGGGATAGTGCTCAGTATTCCTCCATGGTAAGGACATAAAAGTATGTTAGAAAGATTAATCCTCTCACTCCTACAAGTACATCTTCAATGACTCCAGCTGGGAAAACGGTGGATCTGTTTTCTATTTGTACGACCACACGAGTTGAATTTAGTTCTCCGATCTGCAAAGATGAAAACACAAAGTGAGGTATCACATTTATTGAAGCTCCAAGATCACATAGTGCATCAGTAAAATTTAATGAACCGATAGTGCAGGGAATAGAGAAAGTCCCTGGATCTTGACATTTTTGCGGTATTGGTGGTGTCATCAATGCTGAGACGCTTCTTCCTAAGTTGATTCTTTCATTTCCATCCAGCCTCTTTCTTTTAGTACATAGATCCTTCAGAAATTTTACATATTTAGAGATTTTCCTGATTGCATCCAGTAGTGGAATGTTAATCTCAACTTTTCGGAATGTTTCCTGAATTTCCTGTTGAAGTCGTTCTTTTTAGCCATTCTTTGAATCAACCAATGCTGATGGGAATGGTGTTGGAATATCCTTTTTCTCACTTTTTTGTTTCTGCAATGGTGTTTCTAGTATTTCGTTCTTAAACCTTGTTCTTTATACTTTGTTGTTGACTCCATCTTTTGGTTGGACAGGATGAGCTTCAGCAGGTTCCCTAGATTCATCCTCCTCATATTGTTCTGGTGGTTTGAGCTCCTTCCCGCATTGGGTTTTGATTTCACTAACAGTATCCTTAGGATTGGGAATTGTTTGTGTAGGAAGCTTACCTTGGTTCTTGGTGTGTGCATCCATAATGCTTGCAAATTGATCAGCTAGCTTCTCCATCTTATCTTCTATTCCCGCAACTCTTGTCTTCAGTTGTTGGTATTCATTTTTCGGTGCACTTGTGGATAGTTGCTCATAATTCTTCCACAGGAAAGGTGGTGGTTGAAAAGTTTTTTGTTGTTGTAAGGGCTTCTGATAAGGTTGTTGGAATGCTATTGGGTTCTGATATTGCTGCTGAAATGGTTCTATGGCTTGGTTCTTTTGAAACCCATACCCTGGTTGGGTTTGCGGTTTGTATTGCCATTGTTGATAGGCTGTAGCACAACTTTCTATACCCAGCACATCTGAACATTGATCAGTGTAATGAGAATTAGAAGAGCATAAACCACATACCTGATTCGGTCCTTTTTGTTCCTTCACATAGTTCACTACTATTTGTCACACCAACCTGGTGAGTTCACCCATTTCATTCCTAATTAAATCTACTGAATCAGATGTTCTTACCTTATGGATTCCTTTGGTGATCATACCTCGAGTGCCAAACTGCTGTGAATTTTGAGCAATCTTTTCAATTAGAATTCGTATATCTGCAGGTGATTTATCAATGAGGGCTCCTCCTGACGAGGCATCTAGTAGATTCCTGTCATTGTCAAGCAATCCTTGGTAGAATCACACAAGGAATTGGCCCTCTTCTATTTCTTGGTGTGGAAAACATGCAAAAAGCTTCTTGAAACGTTCCCAGTATTCGTAGAGTGTTTCTCCAGTTGATTGATGGATGACATAAATCCCCTTCTTTATTGCAGTGCTCCTAGATGTTGGGAAGAATTTTTGTAGAAATCATTTTTTAGATCTTCCCAGTCAGTGATCTCCCCCGGTTTCAGATTGTACAACCATTCCTTTGCTGCTCCCTCTAGTGAAAAGGGGAAAGCCCTCCACTTCACATGCTCTTCCATGAATGCTCGAGGTTTGAAGCTGGAGCAGACATAGGTGAATTATTTAATATGTTGATTAGGGTCTTCACCTGCAAGACCATGAAATTTTGGAAGCACTTGGATCATGTTAATTTGAAATTCAAAATCATTTTCTAAGGAAGGAATTGGAGGTTGATAATTTTGATTGACAAATTGAGGTGCACAGATGTCACGTAGGGTTCGGTTGGGATTTACAGCCATTATTAAAGGTTCAAAGTCTTCACTCAAGGTATCACTTGAATTGGTGAGATTGATTTCTTCGAAATATTTGGGAGGATTTTGATTTCTCAATTTGGTTATTGTGCGCTCAATTCCTGGATCGAATTCTAATAAATTGCTATTTGAACTACGGGTCATTCAAAAGAGAATTTTTTTTAAAAAAAAGCTTTGAGGCACTGCCTCCTTGGAAACGGCACAAAGTTTGATGCAAGCCTGTTGTGGGGTGTGGAAAAATAATATTTTTTTTACCTAAGTATAGTATAGCAGTTGATCCTAGGTAGTCTCCTGAAGAGGAGTGCACAGAAAACAAGGTTGTCACTTTTTGTTGGTTTTTGGAAAAATATTGGTTTTAATTAATTTGAATGACTATAAGAGAAACAAACAATAGAAATTGATTTATTTTAACAAATGATAAAGATGGTGATCGGATTGGGTCCAGCTAGACTTAGTGTTGTGCCATCATGGCTTCCAAATTTTATCTCTTCTTCTTCCTTAAACTAGTAAGAGAGATGTGATGAGAATTTTCCTTTCTAAAACCATAGATTGGTGTATCCTCCTTCCAATGTGTTTAGGGTTGTAGAAGGTCTCTTGATTAATTATAGCAATCCCAGACCTGTAATTGTTGTTCCCTAATAAACCAAGATTTCGACATACAATCCTACACACGTTCTTGACAACCGTCGAGCAATCTCCACCCAACCCTAATCATGTTCCACCGTATACATATTTGAATTGGGTGGAGGGAGATGTGATTATCGACCAAAGAAATTTATAATTTCAGAATCAAAACCTCAACACAACCGCATTCAGAATTTAATACTGAATTAAGAATTGGAACTAGAAGAATAAAGAAGAACAAATTTTATTCATTTAAATCACAAAAACTCAAACACAACACATAGGTCCAGCCTCCCCTTTTTCCGATCACTCAAATGAAACTACCCCTCCATGGATGGGGTAAGAGAGATAATGTGGGAGAGGAGAAAAATTTTAAAGTAAAGAAAAATAAAAGAAATAAAAGGGAAAACTGAGAAGTTCTTCTCCTTGGTGTCCCAGAAGGAATGGGATGGAGAATGAGATGTTTTGAGGAGGAGGAGCTCTCCTCCTTTTATAGCCAGATTTCCATCCTCCGAATGTTGTCGTGTTTTTGTCCCAATAAATGACTTCTTCACGCATTGATCCCTTCTTGAATGATGTTCATAATTGTCTTGTCTGTGTCCCCTAAAACTATAATCGGATTGGGATAGGTATTCCGAGAGTTATGGACCTTTTACTCGGATCATTTATTCTGTATAGTCAGACTCTCCAAAACGCCAAACCCCCAGATTAGGAAGCTTTAATGGACCCTAAAACGGCCGAATCCCGTGGCATTCCCTTCATAAAAGATGTGATAAAACGCCTTTCTCGTCTACCCACCGAATAGCACAACATTTGGACCCACCGTGAATGAGTTATGGATCCCACACCAAAACAAGGCAGAACTGAAAACAGTTTTCTTTCTCCCACTTGTGAGCTTCTTTTGAGCTTCTATATGGCTGATTAAACTTTTTGTCCAAAACTAGTAAATGAATCCCTGTATGTTTAGAATCTGTAAAAGAAAGAATTTTTCAATTTGGATTATTGTATATAGTGTTATGGCCAAAGTAGAGAAATAATTTATAACTGTTAAAAATCCAAAATGGCCAATTTTTACTATTCAGCTCAAAATAACACCAAAATCATAAAAATAAAACAATTAATCTTAGAGGAACACTTTTGTGAGTTTAAACTAATGATATTAAATATAAATTAATTGAAAATATTTTCTCTATCACCTACTCCCAGGACATTAAAATGCATACTATTTGTGGTCCTTTCCACACAACCTTAAAAGGAAAGTTCCCCTTTGTCCTGCATGACATTAAACTACCCTATCACACACGATGTTAAATTATTCCTTAATCCTTACCACATGACATTAAATTTCACCTAATGTAAGAACTATGTGTGGCTCGATTCTTACACTCACATGATATATAGTGACACACAGACATCTTATCCTTGGGCCCAATTGTAGTTACAAACATTCACCCTTTTTGGACCCTCTTGGTTTAGGTTTCCCATTTAGAATGCGTGGTGTGGTTGAGACGTTGTTGTTCCTAATTCATGTCATATTTATTTATCACATGATGCTTTTATATTATATCCAAACCGCATGATGATAAACTGCACGACATCATCATCCTCACCGCATGACTTTAAACTGCATGGGTATGTCCCACATGCATGACATTAAACTAGGAACCTATAGTATATACACTATGACCTTAAACTGAGATCTTTGGGACTGGGAGACATGACCTTAAAACTATTCACAACACCCATCAAGAACCCGATCCTTGAGGATGGGTCTGATCCTACCAATGGATGTTCCACGCTTCCATGCTTGAATGTGTGGTGGTGTAATACCCATAGCATTGGATTCCAAATGAACATTTAAATAACTTCCCATCCATGATTCACGTGTCCCTTTATTTGGTCCTTCATAATATTTAAATCTAAGGGGACCCCCTAATAGTATGGATATTCAACCTCAGGGATCACCTACCATCTTGAGACAACACCCCAAATGACTTTGGACAACATTCTGAGATAGGTCACGTGCATCGAATTTGATTAGCAATTGAACCTCATTTGTTTGGTCCAATTCTTGGCTACACGATACATCTTTTATGTCTCGAATACCACCAATATATATCCTCCATAATTATGCCACCCTCATTGCATCCCAAATATTAGATGTTGTGATTCACATTTTCATGCCTTTTCATGTTCTTGTGATCTCCAACACCATCGATGTTGTCCCTCCACACACTCGTGTATGTTGAGTAGGAATGTTGGAATGGTTGAATTCTCCTACCCGACACTTCCTTTCCCTCCTTTTTTGCTTTAAAGTAATGGGGAAATCCTAACATTACCCCTTGTTTCCCACACTGAGCATGGATCACATGGGATTAAGAGTCTTGGTAGGATCATACCCATGTATGAAGTTGTGAAACCTCTTGGTCTAAGTTATAAGACCTTAAACTAAGATCTATTTTCATCCAAGAAATATGATGTTAATCTATATTTCCTCATACCTCATGATTTTAATCTATTTCATCCTTACCATATTTCATTAAAATGGATGGTATAGTCCTATCATATGATCTTAAAATATGACATCATTGTCCTAACTACACGATGAAAAACAATACAACATTGTGGTATTCTCACTTGAGAGGGAATCACCTTTGGAACTGGTCATCCACCACCCCAATTTTCAAGATCTACACATGGATTGATTCTCACAGTTACACTCAGACATTTCCTCCTGGTTTGGTCTATCAAAAAAAACCAACGGAAAAATGGGTCTAACCTGCACATCAAAATTTCTCTTTAAGAACTATGTTTGGATTGATTTCCATCTTTATGGGATACGTAGTGACACCCATATAATATATCTTGGGTACAAACATAGCATTATTTCCCCTTTCTACATCCTTAATATATGATATAAAACTACAACCATACCCTGAACAAGTTCCAAATTCCCCATAATAATTATGGGATGTTTTGGATTCCTCACTACCAAAGTGGATTTTGACCACCAGTGTTCGTCTCTAACCATACCAAACTTTAATAATTATGCATGGATTGATTCACATCCTTATTTAATATGTAGGAAAATCTAGATGTTTTATCTTCAGGTCCAACCCCAAGTTCTTCCATCCTTTCATTCCCCCTAGGAATGAGTTCTCTCCTGGGAGTCTGTGGTGTGATATGTGGACTTCTGTTATCCTTATTCACATCAAATTTATTTTTCCACACCACAGACATAGCATTTAGGATACCATTCCCTCCCCTTAATACTTCCTGGATCATGTTAAACTACATTGAACTTTAAGAACTACGTATGGATTGATTACCATACTCATGGGATACATAGAGATGCCCAGACTTTTTATCTTCGTGTCTAGCCCCAGGTTCATCAACCTGTTTTGTATCTTTCCTCCACTCATCTTCTCAAGTAATCTTCCATTAATTGGAACCCTCAATCTTATATTCATCTTTAATGCACTCAGATGTAATGAGGCATAGGATCAAGAGTATTGAATTCTATATGGACATTTCATCATTTCATCTTCATGCTTCATGTGTCCCATTATTTAGTTCTTCATCATCTTTCATTTCTAAAAGGACCCCCAAATATTATGGATTCTCAGCCTCATGGATAACCTACTCTCCTGGGACAATGTCTTATAGGATTTTGAATAGAATTTCGAGACATGTCCCATGTTTCTAATGTTATCAGTGGTCAACCCTCATTTTTTCCCATCTCCGGTTACCCAATATGGATTTTGTGTCTTGAATATGGTCATAAAGTATCCTAAATCAATTTTCTACACCTATTGTGTCCCAATTATCAAGTTTAATGATTCACATCCTTTTTCACATCCTTATGTCCAGGAAGAACTTCAATACACTTGGTTTAATTCCACTGTGAACCTTTTGCGTGTTGAGTGGGAGAAGCAACATCGTTTGATCATCCTTGAACCCACACTCCTATTCCAATTTAATATTATTCCGTGGGTCATAAGGATCTTCTTTTCCACTTTTTTCTCACAATGAGCATGGATCACATGATCTTAGGGGTCTTTGTAAGGTTGTTACCTGCATGGAAGAATCACAATTCGTTATGGTCCAAACTCTACGACCATGAACTATAGTTTATGTCCCACATGGCATTAAACTGAGAATTGAATTCCAAGTATCATGACTTTAAACTATATGCATGTTCCCCTAGGAATTTATGGTATGGTGTGAATCTCCTTGATCTCATTCACGCTAGGTTAGGTCATGGTGCCACACTACACATTTCCCCTCTGGGATTGTCAAAGCTCTATGACTATAAACTAAGGTCCCCAGTGTTTTTTCTACATAAAAACATTGTGTGATGCTTTCATACATACTTCATGATATTAAACTGTATGACATTCAAGAACTACATGTGGATTTATTCTTTCCCTTATAGGATAAGTAGTGACACCTAGACATCAAGTCCCGAGGACCCTCAGTAGAGTTGTGAAATCATTATCACCCCCCTCTTGGTTTGGGTTTTCTCGACAAAAATGTGTGGTGTGATGTGGATGCCATTTTCCTCATTCACATTGTGTTTCCTCATGGAACCACAGTGCACCTATCCACTTTTTATAATCCAAACTATACAACTTTAAACTAAGATTTTCTGTGTTCTAGTTCGCATGACGGTAAAGTATGTAACGACCATGAAATTATAATTTGAGATAATATCACCCCTATTTTGGCATTGGTAATCCTACATGTTATCTCCATGAACTACATGCATCATGATTCCTACCCTCACAAGATACGTAGCGACGCCGGAACATTTTGTATCAGACACAACCATGAGCTCATCAGCCATTTGTTTTTTATCTCTCTGTCTGAACTCTATGACCTTAAACTAAAAGAATCACGAGGATTTTTGGTGTGGAAATGAGTCTCAATGTCCTTCATTCATGTAGGTATTTGTACCTCACCACATCACACATGCCTCCTTCCCATCTATTCCTTGGTATTTGTATGGTGCACAAGCCTCCTTTGACTCATTTAGATCGGGTTCATATCCTCTGTGCTGTGAAAAAAATTATAGGAATAAACATCATAGTCCATGAAACATGACTTTAAACTATTTTCCAGGGTCCAAGAATTATGAACATAAACTTGGTGCAACATCCTAGTCATTTGATGTTAAACTAAAAGACACATCATGATCACACGACATTAAATTGTACCATGTATCTTCTTCACATTATAACGTTAAACTGCATGTGCATCATCCTCATGTGCATGATGTAAATCTGCAAGGAATCCCATGCCCTCATCGTGAGTTGTCCTCTCCCACCATTCTATTCATTAACCACATTGCTCACATCTTTAGTTGTCACTCTACATACAAGATGATTCTCCCTTGGAGTATAGGTTTGATTTATTCAGACTGATACACCCACACAAAATGTTCTCCAAGCCATGGTTGCATAACTCTATGTGTTTTAGAATCCATTCAAACATTACATCACTCCCATCGACACTCCACATGCCCCTTATTTGTGTCTTCATCCTATTTTAGGTCTGAAGGACCCCCTAATTGATTTGTCCCATGCTGCTTTGACTCACCTACTATCCTGGGACAACCCCCTAGAAGACTTCAGAAGACATTTTGAGTTAGGAACCATGTTTTCCAATATGGTTAGTGGTTCAAACTTATTTGTTTTATTTCATTCCAGTCTAAGTAATATGGATACTATGTTTCATACACGGTTAAAAAGTTTTCTATAGCGTGAAACCATTTTTCATGGGTTATGAATTATAGGTATCATGATTCACACTTCTCATTTAGCCTCTATTCAGATTTATTCCAAATCACTTGGTGTTACCCCATTCGTGCACCAGTGAACCATTGTAGAGGCATGTCGGCTATTTAAAGAGCAATGTTCTCCAACTTTGACCCCTCTTGTTTAGGAATCTACCAAAGGTGATCGATGTCCCATTCTAATCCCAATATAACATCGACTATTTAATACTCTCATATAGTTGAATGATCTTCTATTGTCTCTTTTATCCCACATCAATCATGAATCACATGGGATTAGATATTTATTTTTTTTCCTCAATGCGATTGAAATACATTGGACCACAAGGTAGGCGTTTTTGTTAGGTGTTTCCTTATAATGCAATCCGTTTCACCCTCCTCATCCTCATTGGACACCAGTATTAGGGGCAATTTGTTGGAACCAGATAAAATGTCCACAATATTAAACAAATGCATCCGTGCTTGATTCAGAAGAGTAGTCTATTTCATAGGCTTTGACTTGACTGGTCATAGAGACCGAATGGATTTATGGATTAGATGTTTTGTCTATTAGAAATAATGATAACAAAATGGTTCGTGAAGCACCCCCACAATCGTACGAATGTATTTTCTTCACAACATCCATTTTTCTTTGTAGTTTCTAGATAATCCACACAAACTTATTTTATTCATAGCATTAATTTTGGTTTGCAGTTCGCAGAGCTCCCCGCATGAACATCTTTTCTTTCGAGATCCCTTTTTCCCTTTGCTACTTCATGAACGTCTTTTCTTCATGGCATCCACTGCAAGAATCACAAGCCACATTGACTATAAAAATGCAGCTCCCCCAAATCAAATGCATGGTTACACTGCCCCTTTGTCTACCAATCACCCATTTTGTAGTGCTCCCAAGCATCACAAATCAGCTGGAAAATGGACTTCACCTACCTATGGTAGGGATTCCCTTGGCGAAGGAGGGGACCATTCGGGTTGCTCGAGGATCCATGAAGCATTAAGACTTCATGTAGAACTCTCCAAATAATGAACTCCTTACTAAGGTGAAGCTCTTCTCCACCAGATTCTTTCCTTTATGAAGCATCCTTCCTCCATAGAGCACCATTTCTTCATGAATATTCCTTCCTTCGTGAAGTACCCTACATTAACAGAGATCCATTTATTCATGAAGCTCCTTTCCTTCGCAAAGCTCCTATAGTCGAGCCCCTGGGCATCATGATCCCCTATACTTCACAAAGCTCCTACCATCACGCCAACCGATCCATACTGCATGTGATGTGCCCTTGAACCCTCACTTGGGATCAATGTTGGGCTGTGGTATTGGCCCTCCGACCTAGTCCCTTCCCGACCAACACTAACCACCATGAAAAATGGAGAGTCGCACCGCAAAGTTTTCAGTTCAGGTCACCGAAATTTACCTTTCACCCTTATGTTACCCCACATAAACCTATGGAATACCATTATTTGATATACTCTTATAAACAACTCAAAACACATTGAGTCAATATATTTCCCTTGGTCCCTTTCCCATGTCCCGAGTTCATATTATCATCTTAAGTTACCTGAGTACCTTGAGTCGAACCATTCCTTAAGAAACTCTTCAAAATAAAGAGGTAGAATGGGATATATTTTCTTACTTATATAATCTATTTATTAGAGATGGATCTTACTTAGGATTATCTAGTTTTCAACATGAAACCTATAGATGTGACTTTTCGGATGAATTGTCTCATATCTAATTAGGCCTGAATTGATTTCTACCTTCGATGAGTCTCCTTCACTGCTCTCGATGGGGTGTGTCATATCTGTCAAGGAGAATGGGACCTGAGGTCAAGTAGATCATTAAATTATTATCTAGATATGGGGAATCTAATATTAGTTTTTGGTTTTTACCAAGAGTAAGAATATTTGAGTGATGACCTCCCTCAAGTTTTCATCGATTTTCCTATTGTTTTTACCTTCTGATTTCTCTCATTTTTAACAAGTAAAGCTGGTAGAGTTTACTATATATTTAGTTCCAGGTACTCAAATATTATTTATTCTTTGTTACTATATGGAACTAGATGATATGAAATAGTTTAAAAATCAATTTAATGATCAATTAGAAAAACGATTTATATTCCCTAGTGTGTTACCTTGGGCAGTGCATGTTCTATTTTCCTAAAAAGATAACGAAAAACATAACCTATGTGTTGATTAAAAAAATCATTCAAGTTATGGTAATGGAAAATTATATGTTTTAATGTATTATTGATCTATTTGAACTGTTGAAAGGGGCTAAGTGGTTTACAAAGATTTTCCATTGGGATAGTTTTTACCAGTTGAGAATAAAAGTACTTGACATTAAAAAATACAACATTCGAAGTAGATATAGATATTATAATAATAATATATTGTCATTTGGTTTAACCAATTATACTACAATATTTATGTATTTTTTAACTAGATATTCTATGATTATCTTGATACATTTTTAGTGGTCTCTATGGATGAAATCATGGTTTATTCTATGTCCGAGCAGGATCATGTTCATTATGAGGAAGAAGTTCTGGAATTATTGAAAAATCACTAACTTTATACCAAGCCAATAAAATGTGATTTATGGATTTAGGAATTAATGTTATTGGGACATATTGTATCAAAACATGGTGTCTTAGTTGATCCTAAGAAGGTAAAATTTATTATGATGTCGGAGAAGCTAGGAAATTTTCTCAAGTTTCAGAGCTTCTTTGTTTCAACGAGGTATCATCATCAGTGCATAAATGGTTTCACTAAGATTTTTTCTCTGATGACCTATCTCAATTTAAATAGAAGAAATTATTTATGGGATGAGAAATTTTAAATATATTTTGTTGAGTTGAAACCTATTTTTAAATATGTATCTGTGTTGACTATTCTAGAGGCCGGGCATGGCTATGTGGTCTTCCATGATAAATCATGTCCAGGTTTAGGTTGTGTTCTTATGTTGGGTGGTGATGTCATTGCCTATGGATCTCAACATCTTTGGAAACATGAGAATAATTACCCAAACCATGACCTTGAACTCTTATTCATGATTCATGTGCTTAAAAGTTGGTAACATAACTTTTTCAGAGAAAGGTATACCTTGTATTCTGTCCATAATAGCCTGAGTTATCTCTTCTCTAAAAAGGATTTGAATCTATTCCATAATAATTGGGTATAGTACCTAAAATGTTTTGATTTCAACATTTAATAACCCCAGGGAAATTGAATTTCATCGCTGATGCTTTGAATAGGAAAATCCTAAAATAGGCTTTGAATTAATAATTGGTTTAGTGGAAATTGATGTCCACTTTTGAAAAGATTCGTATATGAGTCTAGTATATAGGGTTCAAGGTTGTATGGGAAAGTGTTCAATTGATTTTTTCTCTTATAAAAATGATTCTTTAGGAATAACAACTTGATGATGAATTATATTTCCTTATAGACTCTCTTTTTTGGTGGGGAGATTATTACTGAGTGGTCATTCTCCAGGGAGGATATTCTATGTCTTCTGGAATCATTTTCTAGTGATTTATTTTGTGAGGAAATATATTTTGTGGGATTTCTATAATTCCTAGTGAGATGTAAACTTAGGAACAACAAATATGTTTTATGATATTCAACATTGATTCTGGTATCTAGGTATGAGAAGTGGAATTGATAATTTTGTATCTCAATATTATACTTTCCAAAAGTTAAATGCCAATAACTAAATACCTTCATGTTTGATTTATCAAATTTTGGTGCCAACATGGAAGTGGTATGATATATTTATATAATTTTTGGTTGGGTTCCTATGTTCCCCAAAAAGAGGAATGTGATATGGGTTGATATTGATAGGCTAGAAAATAAGCTCATGTTATAACCATTCATGATACAACCAATGTTTTGGATCTGGTAAATCTCTATGTGAAAGTGATTATTCTTTTTACACAGATCTATATAATATATATTCTTTGAAAAAGGTCCATGTCTTACTTCTCAATTTTAGACAGGACTTCAAGAGGCATTGGGATATCATGTTCATTTGAGTACAACATACCATCCACAAACGGATGTCCATATAGAGGGAGCTATACTGATTCTTGATGATATGATTTATGAATACATTATTGACATTGGTGGATCTTGAGATAACCATTTGGTATTGGTTGAGTTTTTTATAACAATAGTTACTAGTCCACAATCCAAATAGCTCGTTTTGAGGCCTTGTATGGACGACCATGAAAATATCTATTTTATTAGTTTAAGATCAGTGAAAGTTTCTTTGTTTATACTCATCTTGGTTCAATAGATGATATTAAAGATTCAATTAATTCATCATAGATTGTTGATATAAATTATCTGGTATACATATTATATTTATTTTCATCATAGACTGTTGGAGTTTTCAGTTGGTGACTAGATGTTCGTGAAAGTTTCACATTGTTTATTTCATTGACAGTTTGGGAGTCAAGGGAAGCGTGATCCTTATTTGGTGGGAACTTTTAATGTTTTTGAGAATATGGGTAAAGTGTATTACCATTTATAACTTCTTCCACATTTTATGTACATACATAACTTGTTTCATGTATCTTAACTTCAGAAATATCTTTCTGAACCATCTCATGTCTTGAGTTGGGATGATCTTGACGTTGAGACTAGTTTATCTGTGACTAGGCATCCAACTGGGGTAGTTTTTATGAGAAAAGGTACATCATGTATGGATGGCACATTTGGTCTATGTTCTATGTAATCATGGTTATGATTCTTATGAGATGCGGGAGTTTGAGGCACTGATGAGAGAGTAGTTGCCTTGTCTTTTTGATATGAAAACTTTATGATAGGATTTTTAAGGAGAGAAAGTTTTTATATTGGGGATATTACAAAATTATGTTACATATTTTAGGTACCCCTCAACACTTATTTTTATCATTATTTTGTTGGGTCTTGTTTAGATATTCTTTGTGTGAAATATTTGAATGTTTTCTTGGATATAAACGGTTGGTGCATGGTTTTACCATACCATACAACCTCTAGTAAAAACCAAGAAACCCAATATTAGTGGGATTTTCCACATTTTTTTCACGGTTTGGAATTCCATTCAACCGCTTATTAGAAAATGTGAACCTTGGATAGTGATCCCAAGGAGGGTTACATGGTTAGGGTGAAAAATTTCAGTAACTGTGCGGTCCTGCCCAACAAAATGTGCATGTAGATGTTTAAATTCCAAAAAATATTTTAAAATTTTTTGAACCCCCATTTAAGATACTAAAACAACCTCACTCAACCTATATCTAATTCCAGGGCTTTGGAGGCCCTCATGAAGTGATTTTATCCCCTCCAAACCCCATCTTTGATGAATCAAACCATCGATGGAAGATTTCATGCCACATTGGTAATTAGATATCCTCATATTCAATCTCTATGACTGACTTTTTCAATATACCATATAATGTGTTATATGAATTTTTTTTGATGTATATAAACTCTATTTTATATAATATTGATTATAGGTTTGATTTATTTATCTACACCACCTCTTTCCTTTATTGGAAAATCTCATTGCAGGTGTCATGTGTTTTGATTCCTGATTAAAGGAAGGTGTTTCTGTTTGAGTTTCACCATATAATTTATCCTAGATATGATTTATTTGATTTAAATCTATTTTTATTAATTTATGAATACCCAATGTGAGATGAATTGGAATTAGAATTTGAATGGCATGGATTTTTTGTAAAACCCCCCAATTGCAATGGAATTGGAATTTGGGGGGTATTTTTGAAATTGATGGAATTGAAAAAGTGATTTGAGAATTGTATTGAAAAAATGGATTAAATTTAAATGATGAAAATATATGTTTATATACTTATTTAAAAGGTAATAAATTATGAAAACCCAATGTTTTGGTTTCAAAATTGATTTGGCATATTAAAATTTAAAATTTGGAAAATGAATTGTAAATGATGTCTGATTTGTATGAGATGATTTTCCCATTATTGATTGATTGATTTATCACATGATATCCCGGGTAGTTAGTGGTTTATTTGGGAAAAAAATTATATGATGATTATTCTATATTAATGGATTTATGTTGAAAATTCTAATAAAAACCTAGTTTGACAGATCATATGCTCGATGGGATATTGGTGCGACCTATTTAGACTGAGCCTGAGGGGAATGTGTATACAAATATTTGCGATCACTGATATGTGATATGTGAGGATCCTATTACTAGAAAATATCTTACCATAGGTAAGATGACCTTGTTGCATATAGTGATTATTTTGATATGTATTCCATTTATTTATAGAAATATTTTATTCATGCTAGTTGATTTGTATAAACAATTTTATATAAATTTTTTATTTAAGCTATGTTTGAAATATTTTATAGCATTCTAAAATAAAATCATGTTTTGTTTTAAATTTAAAAATGTATTTCCTTGCCCTGTTTTATTTAAATTTAAAGCATGATTTTTCTTATTATTATGATTTTTTATGGAACACTTGGTGAAACCCTCCTTGAGTTTTTGGTCACACCATGCCTTTGCCTTTTGGCATTTAGGGATTTCCATATTCTAGGTCCGAGAAAAGGGAAATCATTGTAACATCTCAAACCAAAGTCCACTAAACTGGTGCCCAGTCACATGGCCTCATGTGTTCCTCCCAATATGTTGTAGGTTTCTGATTAGTAATGAGGGTGTAACGTGGTATAGTGGAGAGACAATACCCACATATCAAAGTGGAACCACAAATATGATAAATAAAAAAACAATAATAGAAGAATAATAAAAAATCTTGCATTATAAAAATATATATAATAAAAAATTCTAGAATCATAAGCAACCAAGTAACTTTAATAATAATTAAAATCCCATTGGTTTAGTCATATACAATGATGTCATGTCATGTTGATATAAAAAAGGGGAAATAGTTTATAGGCATATAAAACATGCTATATTAGAATGTAAATTTCCAAAATACATCTCTACTAGCATCACAATCATATTCTCTGTCCTCTACTCCAATTCTTCATGCTATAAGTCAAATAGATCAATCATATGTAGTAGGGTGCTTTCCCTTATCTATACGTAAGTCATTAAGTATACCTGGGTACTAAAGGTGTCTCGAGTAGGGATCAAGATAAAATCAGTATGCCACCACCAATGTTGTCTATAAATATTCAATTTAGTGTTGAAATTATAGTGGTGTGGTTGTAAAATGAATAACAAACAATACTGAATAAATGAATACTAGTCAATAGAGGTTCCATTAGGACACTTGGTAGAATCTACTTACTTCATCATAGGTTGGAACATTTTTTTATCAAAATACCATATATATATAAGTAATAATATATATATATATATATATATACTATATACATATATATGAACTAAGTATGCGAGGACATAAGTATGAATCTACATGCAAACTAGGTGTTAGATGGACCATGGGAATAACTCAGGATTTTTGTAACAAGTCTAACAACCTATAGGATCCAGCAAAGGAAAATCCATGAATCTCATGATGAAGGAAAAAAATACTACCCATCATTAGAGGCAGTGGGGTGAGTCATCATGCCCAACACCTGATATGGAGGAATGCGAAACATCATGCCCTTCACCCAAATAAAATCATAATGGAGTGAGAGGTCATGCACAACCCCCGATGAAAGGGAGCATGAGAAGACATTCTCACCAAGTCCCTTAAACATCGTTCAACATCCAATAACAATGTAATAATCATAATTATAATAATAAGTAGAATTAATAACTTTCAATTAATTTATAACCATTTGTCACAAATATCCAGGGGTGAAGAATTCATACAATTCATGTTCACATTTATAATATATGTGGTGTGTCCTAGACACTGACATCGATTCATTTAAATTAGTCTATTAAATTTTCAAGGAAATTAAGATACTAATTTAGGATCAATCCAAAAAATTTGAAGGTGTTAGTTCATTTTACATATTATATAAAAGAATGATTTTAATTTGGAACACAAAAATGAGTGGAAATTATTGAGGTATATATCCTCTAATAACCTAGAAAGGGTCAATGGGAGTATAAAAACACATGTATACTAACATAGAAAAGATAATAACATTTTAAGGTGATGTGAGAAAATTTATAACATGACACACAATAGAAAAATCGATATAATCACAAAAACAATTAGGTTAAACAACTTAAACCTACCTAAGGGTAGTAGATGACTCCACACCCAATATCGTCTTCAGGTTTCAAGTAGAACAAGAGAAAAAAGAATAATTTTCCAACGCCCTAAAAATAAGGAGAATGAGACGACACCTAAAGAGTGAAAGTGATGGAAAGATGAACTATGATAGTAAGATATAGGATTAGAGATATTATTATTACTTATCCAATGATTTTGATGGTGAATGAAATAGAGTTTGAACAAAGAAGCTATCAAGAAACATATTAGAGTTGGATGAAGAACCCATTATATAAGGGGATGCTCATATCTAATGTAAATTATAAATTGAATAAGGGTTATAAGTTTGGAAACATTTCGAGGAAAAAAGGTTATCTCACCCAAAAAATGGAGTCGGACAGTTTGGCCGCGTGATTGGACAAACCGAGTGTGAACCGTGTTGTCCCCACTATATAAGGAGGGACCCCTCAAGGGATATGTGCACAATTTTACTAGCCATTCACAAGGAATGTAGAAACCCACTCTCCCAAATGTATGCAATTCCACATGGGTGTGCGCCTCATATTTTATGGTTTCAAACTAACGGTGTGGCCTCTTTTTTCCTTTGAAGTTCCCCACATGGTTAGGTGTAACAATGAAAAATTGGTGGCATAGTTTCTATTAACCATGTGGCCTAGCATGTTCTCCAAAATTCTTTATCTTTGGGGTTCAAACAATTCCCAAACACCATAGTGACCTCCATGACTCCATGTGGAACCATTATAAGGGCCAAACTAATGAATTTACATTGATAAAATAACAATCCTTTCCTTCATAAAAATCTGAGTCATCACAACCTCCCCTCCTTAAAGAAGCGTATCCCTGAGTTAGGCTTCTGAGGGTAAAGAGGGCTCATCTGTGAAAAGCTTTTCCACTAGGATTGAACATTATCAACCCAATCCTAGGTCTCATCTTGTAATCAATCATGATACCATATTGATCATAATAAAGGAACTAACCTTCTTTGGAGAGTCTTCACACTATGAGCTACAGTACACACTGGATACACTTCAAAAGAAGCATCCATCTCTAACTCAACCTCATTAGGTTATAGAACCTGCAATGAGTCTGGATAATATTTCCAGAGATGAGATACATGAAAGAAATCATTGATACACCAGTATCTCTGATGAAGTGTTATCTGATAAAATAGTGGTTGGATCCTCTTAAAAACCTCAAAGATCCCAATGAAGTGATGTGAGAGATTATACTACTTTTGAATTAATTGATGGCACAACCTAGAAAATACATGTAAGAAAACCCAATCTCCAACCGCAAAATCAAGAGGTCGATAATGTTGGTTGGAATATGAATACTCTCTAGACTGAGCTATAAAATTCCACTTTCTAATCTGTTATAACTTCTCTAAAGACCCCTAGATGAGATGTTGTCTAATCAAAGATAATACATGCCACTATGATACATATACGTAATCAAGAAGGCCTACCATATAGGAATTTAAAATGATCCATTTGAATGGTATCCTAAAAGATGTTACTATAATTCAAATCAATAAGGGGTATGTATTTCTCTAAAAAAATCCCCATAGTCCAGGACACATTCATAGATCATGTTCTATAACACTTGAATCGTGTGCTCTGTCTATTTGTCTATATGAGGGTGAAAATTCGTGCTTAGAATAACTTCTTTACCCAAGGCTTCATGTAACACCTTCCAAAAGTGATATGTGAAGAGATTTTGTATGTCATAAATAATAGAACATGGAGATTCATAAATATGTATTACCTTCGTGATTCATATCATCCCTAGATAATATACCAAGGTCTCTTTAGTAGGTAAGAAATGTGTGACCTTCTTCAATCAATAAATGGATACCAAAACTATATAAATTCCTCAAGGAAATCATGGTGAACCAGTCATGAAGTATATATATAAATCATCCCATTTCAACTTGGTAATGGATAACATCTATAAAATTATCACTAATCACTTCTATTCTACCTTCATATATTGACATGTGGAACATCAATTAATAAAACTAGCTATCACCCATTTCATTGCAGGACACTAGTACTAGATATGTAAGTCTCGATTCATCTAGGAGACAGCAGGATGTATTACCCAAACCAAGGCATGATATCCTCACATCAACTCCTCTCTGATATCTGTTGGGATCCAGACATTCCCATGAAATCATAAATTCTCATCCTTATCCATAGTCCAACCCAAGGATAAATCTTCATATGAGATTTTTTCCCTCATTTCTAAGACCATGAAATTGTAAATTTTTCTCAGTATCACCCATTCTATAAGGGAATAGATCACTTTTAAAGATGAGAGTACTACCTGACTGTGATAATCCTAAACCTCAACTTCCATTAATGAAAACAAGGACATGAGTTACCACTCACCACTGGAATCTTAAAGTGCATGTGTTTGAGTCTTTCACCTCTAAGAATCGGCTATAACATTACCTTTCCCAGGCATGTAGGAAAGATTGAAATCAAATGATTGTATGTAATCCACCATCTACAATATTTGAGATTCATATCACACTGTATAAAGATATATTTGAGGCTTTTGTGATCAATTAATACCTTAAAATGGTCCCCAATTAAATAATGTCTCTAAAAATGTAAATCATGAAGTACAACTACTAACTTGCGATTATGTAATGGGTAATTCTTCTTGTGAGGCCTCAACTGATGATACACATATGCTAAGACTCACTCTTCTTCCTTTATATCTATTCTCATCTCAATACTTGATGAATCATGAAAAACTATATATCTCATTCATGGATTCAGTATAATCAGAATCGACACTGAATTCAATCATCAATTCAAATCATAAAATGATGCTTCACATGATTTTTAGCACATGAACTTAATAGCCTTCTTATTCAAGATTATAAGATGTTCTTCTAGGCATGATAAATCATGGATCAAGCATCTATAATACTCATCTAGCACTAAGAAACTCTGTATGTCAAATAAATTCTATGGCTACTCCTAGGAAACTAAAACTCTCACTTTATTTGGGTCTACACATACTCCTTTTTTTGAAATGATATTACCCAAGAAGTATACTTTGTCAATCCAAAAGTGGAATTTTTGGTCTTAGAATAAAGTTGATGCTATCTTAATGTATTCAAAATGATCTCAAGATTTTGGTCATGGTCATGTTGAGAACAATAATACACTAAGAAGTCACCCATAAATACTACTATAGATTAATCCAAATATGGGTAGAAAACCTGATCAATCAAATCCATAAATGATACTATCACATTCCTAATATCAAAAAACATTAATAGATACTCATATAGACTATAACTTATTTGTAATGTTGTGTGAGGTATTTATGAAGACTTGAAATGCACATGATGATAGCCCAACCCCAAATCAATCTTTAAAAAAATCCCACTCTAATATAATACGTCATCTATTTGAGGAAGTGGATACCATTTCTTTTCTATGAGAGGGTTTAACAATTGTTAATCCATGTAGATCCTAATAGTTTTGTCTACCTTCTAGAAAAATGGGGTAGATGAACTCTAAGGAGATGTTCTAGGGTGTATAATGCCTTTAGCTTCTAGGTATTTAAACTATTTCTTGAGCTCTAGAAGCTTTGTAGGTTCCATCTTGTATAAAGGAATAGATACTGGTTTCACTCATGGAACTATCTCAATTGTGAATTATACCTCTCTCACTAGAGGTAGACCTAAATGTCATCAGGGAAGATGTCCCTTGAAAAATCCACTACAGGATGGAAAACATCACGTTAAAGCACCTGATCATCTAACAAAAGACTTGCAATCTGGGGTGTCACTCTGCCCAACCCATGATGCTCAATAATAAATAGAGACACATGGGAATCACATTCTACATTATGGATATGTGTACCTATCTCCCTCTAGTGATGTAAAAGTAATACATTGATAATAACATTCAATATAGGTTTGATAAAGAACTAACAAGTCTATCTGCATAATTACATAAAACCCTGTCATGTTGATGATGAAAATATACCATACAAAGAGATATCCACCTATCTCAAGTGGAATATCCTTAAATAAATGAACTCTCTCTACTCAGATATCCAATTAGGTTTAGAGTGTTTCCACACCACATTAGAAATCTATCTCGAGGCATAGAATATCTATAATTTCCTATGATATAAATGTGTGTGACATGCCTATGTCAAGAAAAGAAAATAATAATGTAGAGGCTACTAAAATAGTAAATTTAAATGTAATAGTTCCATCGCTTTGGTCATCTAGCATAGGGTGCAGTACATGTAACTGGCATGTACTGCGGCCTTGAGTCATAACCTAACTAAGTTGATTAGGCCCACTCTACTGACAATGATTGTCTTGAGTCTGATTACTTCTTCCCCGACTACCACCCCATCCCAAGTGAATGGTGGTTTTCTAGCTGCCTACCGGGCGAGATACAACTGGTCCCACTCTGGAATGTAGGTAAGGTGTAGATCCCCTATTGATAGTCCTAATAGAGAGGACCTAAAGAAGAATTGGATATTCCATAACTTTCATTAACCTCTAATTTTAACCGGATCCCACATACACTAGGGTTTAGAGTTCCCTGATTTTTAGTAATGGTGATATATCAATAAGTAGTCAGTATGAACTATTTGACTACTATTACCCAGTGAGAATCCTCAAAACATTATTTTCACCCACTAGAAGAGACAATACTAGACCAGTGATCGAATAGTGTATGCTAACCCATCCCCCAACCTCCTTACTATAAAAATCTCATCACCCCTAGAGATGAGGTGAATCGCTCTAGCTCAATAAAATGATCAGAATATTCCATGACAAACATGGATCTCTACTATAGTTTCAAGAATTCTATACCATGATCAGCCTTAAATTTCAATGGAAATATGTAATCATAGAAGTAAATTTGAAAGTTATACTATATCATATCTCAATTTCAGCCCGCCAGGGTATTGAAATCCCACCATCGCTTGGCAGAACCACACAGTGTATAAATAATGATATCTACCCTCTGCTCTAGAGGCTTCTCCAGATACCTGAAAATAGAAATCATAACCTCGATCCATGAATCATTAGCATGTGGTCCTCCATCCCCGAAAATTTAGAAGGATGCTGCTTCTAGAAATCTCATGTCAACTCTTCCATAGTCAGGGTAGATCAAGTAACACCTTTCATAGACTACATCATATAGAAAAATCCTTCTCAAAACTGGGTTTAGGTACCCATATCATGAATAATATGTGGTTATATAAGTTTATATATAGGAGGTATCACTGGAGGATTAGGGACCTTCACCTCTGGTGTGTGGTCATCACCACATTCTTGGTGTATGACTTGAGGTTGTCCTATTGGCACTATAATAAAATACCGAAAACATTCCTTAGAATAGAATTTAGTAGTTGAGAGATTACAGATATATAACAGGATAAGTGCACAACCTTCCTATATAAAATATAACACCTCTCTACCTAATCATAAATCTAGGAATATGTTAGAATGGAAGAACATAAAATTCCATAAAAAACAGAAGATACACTCCCAAATACCCACTACTAAGATCAGGCTAGGGTCTAGGTTTCATTTAACAAAGTAGGGGTTTCGATATAAGGAGTTTGAATTATAGGGTATAGATGAAAACACACTTTACTTTTCAATTGGAATATCCAGTTAGCAGTGACCATTTTATTTAAAAGATTAAATTTTATTGATTTTGTACTCTTTTATATATATATATATAGACACACACACACACACACAATGGTCTAGATCCAGTAGGTCTTGAACCCACTACATTTTATAATTGGACAATTAAGGTGTGATCACCAATCCATGTCGAATTTTTTTTAGAGTGATGTAGGAACTTTAATTAATCCAATTACGTTATCCTTGCATGAAATTTTAACAAATTTTAGTATATATAAGAATCAAGAAACTAACTATATATAGTAGACAATTCATGAAGAAAGTAGACATGTTATGAAAAAAATTCATGGAATATTGGTCTTAATGTGGATATAATGTTTCCTTAAATGCTAACTTATTATCATTCTAATCCAAGGAACAAAATCTTTATCAATAAAATTAACAATAATAATATCACAAAGCATGTGTAACACCCAACGGTGAATGTGTATCAACTATAACATGCATAAAATCAAAACAACCATTACCTATTCCAGGTAATTTGGGTTTCCCCTATACATGAGTTTGAAACTCCTAGGAATTGCCTCATTACCGAGTTCCACTATATCCTAGTCTCAATTCTAATACCCAAAGAGTATGAAAAGAAGGAAAAATAAAGTCTATGATACAACTTTTTGATGTCCTGAACTGGGGTCCACTTAACCGACACATGGAGTTGGTGGGTCACATAGCCTCAAGAAAGCCTCCTCATATGCTAGAGGTTGCTGACTAATAGTGTGGGTGTAAGGTGGTACAGTGGGGAGACTATACCCTCATATTATAGTGGTATAGATGATATAAGCAGAAAATATAAGAAGCATAATACAATATATGGAACATTGGGAATATATATAATATAAAACTACTGAAGCATAAACAACAAAGTAACTATAATAATAATAAAAATCCCATAGGCTAAGTCATATACAATTATGTTATGGAATGCAGATATACTAAAAAAGGACCCATGTGACATGAATATAAAAAATTATATACAAAAATATAAAAGGCCAAAATTTTACTCTACTAGCATCACAAGCATATGCTCGATCATTTACTACTATGCTTCAAGCTATAAGTAAAATAGATCATACATCTATAGTAGGGAACTTGCCCTTATCCATACATACATATGTGATGTTTACTAGGGTACCAAAGGCTGCATGAATAGAGTGTGAGACAAACCCAGTAGGTCACCACCAATAATGTGTTGAAATAATATATCTAGTGCACATAACATATCTGTGTACAGGTAAAATGAATAACAGACAATGCTGAATAAATAAATACTAGTCAGACTAGGATCCATTAGGACACCTGGTAGACCCTACCTTCTTTGACATAGGCCTAAATATTTCTAATATGAATACGATATATATAACTAATATATATATATAAAGTATATATATGTATTTTCACTAAGTACATGATGATATAAGTAGTCATATACATGGATAATTGGTGCTTTCTCAACCCAGGTAATAATTCAGGTTTCCATAACTAGTCTAATGAGCTATAGGCTCCAACAAGGGACAAGCACTGAATCTCATGATGATTGAGAGACATATTTAATGTCATTAAAGATGGTTTTTTGAGTCATCATACATGAAACCCAATATAGAGAAACATGTAACATGAAACATATCTCTCAAATAAAAGTATAACATTGTGAGACATCATTCCAAGCACCCAATGTAATGGTGTGTGAAACATCTTACTCAACAAGTCCCTTAACCATCATTCACTAGGAAATATAAATGGCATACTCATTATAATAATAAGGTTTCAAATCCAATTTATTCATAACCCTTTAAAACAAATATCAAGGTGTGCACAATTCATACAATTTATGTTAATAATTATAATACCTATGGTGTGGCCTTGTTACCCATTAACATTCATTTAAATTAGGTTTTTCAATTAACAAGGCATTGTAGAGACCAATTAAAGGTAAAGAGAGATACATATAAGGTGTTTGGTTATTTAAATATATATATAAAATAAGTCATTTTATTTGGTACACACAAAGGGGTGGAAATAAATGAGGTTCAAATCCTCTAGTCACTTAGAAAAGGTCCATAAGAGTATAAAATCATAAATATATTTACTTAGAAAGGAAAAGAAAATTTTAAGGGAATGCATTGAAATGTTTTTCCTTATATATAATGTAAAATCTATATAATCATATAAAAAATTAGGTAAAGTAACCAAACCACCTACCTTAGGGCCGTATATGACTCCTTGTCCAATATCAGCTTCAGGTTTGATGTAGACTGGGAGAAAATGGAAGAACATTCCAATTACCTAAAAATAGGGAGAATGAAATCAAACAAAAATATCAAAATAAGTGGAATGAAAAACCATGATATGAAGTAAGGGGATTATATATCTTACCATTAGATATCAAATTCTTTTAACAATTAATTAAATAGAGTCTGGATGAAGGTTCTATCAAGAAACCTAGGATCATAAGAGGAAGATCCCATGAGAGAGGGAGAGATGCTCACCTCCACTGGAAATGAAAATGGAAATAAGGGTTTTATGTTTTAAAAAATTTCAGGGGAAAATTTTAATTTAACACTAAAAAATGGGGGTTCATGACTTGGATGCATAGTTGGCCAAACCGTGCACAAACTGTGCTGCCTCCCCTGTCTAAGGAGGGACCTCACACATGATAGGTTCATTGTTTTAATAACTGTGTGAAAACAATGAAAGAACCCACTATACCAAATGTATATAATTATACATAGGTCTGAACCTTGGCTTTCATAGTTTTAGAAAAACTATTAGGCCCCCTACTACCTATGAAGTGCCCTACATGGTTTGTAGTAACCATAAAGACTGGGCATCATGATTTCTACTAAGCACACAACCCAACCTATTTTCCAAAATTATGAGGATCTATGATCCGAATGGGGCCCGAACACCCTCTTAACCTATGTGACTCCATTAAGTACCGTTAAAAGGGAAAAATAATGTAATTTATGTTGAAAACAATGATCCATACATTTATGAAAAGAAGAGTCATTACAAGCGCCACTTCTAGGTGGTGGACGTTCTGGATCTTTTGAGATTTATGTAGTTTTCCTTTGAGATGTTTGGGTTTCTTCTAATTAATTTTATGACTTCCTATTTTGGGTTTTGTAATACTCCTTTGGTTTTTGGAAATTTCACAATTTTGGAGTGTTAATCATACTTGTTTCTTTATATTCTATTTTTTGTTAAAAAATCATTCCCTATTTCATCTTGTATGATTCATGGGGCTAGTCATCAACCATCGGGGATCAGAAATTCCCTTAGGTCCATGTTAGGTATAGCTTGGCTATTGAGGTACTAGGGTATCTGGGCTGGTTCATGACATCTAAATTTCAATTTATATAAAATGGAAGTTAATAGTTTTTACATTAATGTTTATATTATATATGATATTTTTTACCTCTTTTTTACCTTTTTAAGTGAAATGTACAAAGGGTGTCGTCACACCTAGGCCTGTGCCTGGGGGAGTACATAAAGGTGCTCTATGGTGGGTGACAGCCCAGCTATACCATGTAACCCTTTGGGCCAGAAAACCCAATGTACATTTCTCTTACAAAAAAAATATTGGTAAAATCCTCATTTTACAAATCATGTTTTTAAGTTAACATAATCACTTTATAGTTTAGAACAAGATCATAGATCTTGGTATGGTAGGATCAAAACTTTTTATATTTCAAATGCTTTTACCAAAGGTGTGGTTGATACATATTTATTTGTCAAAATAACCTTAAAATAAGTTTTATTTGTATAGATTTATGTTGATAGCAATATTTTCTGTTGTTCAAGACATTCATTATGTGCTAAGTTTTATAAAATAATGAAAAATAAATTTTATATGAGATTATTAGGAGAACTAAAATTATTTCTTCATTTTAAAATCACAAAAAATGAATAATTAATTTATATTAAAGAATATACAGTATATATATATATATATATATATATATTAAAATTTGTTGTCTTGAATAGCTCAAAAGGAAGTGACACTCAAATGAACACCACCTATAAATTTGATCATGATGAAATTGGGAAACCTGTTGGACAAACCATTTATAAAGGTATCATAGGGAGTTTAATTTATACAACAACTAGTAGACCAAATATTATTTTTAGTGTGTGTATATGTGAAAATTTTCAATAAAATCACAGGGAATCACATTTAACAACAATTAAAATAATTTTAAAATACCTCAATGTTATAAATAACTTAGTATTGTTCATTACAAGATAACTTTTTTCTGATTTAATTAGTTACTTAGAATATAATTTTTATAACTATAAGTTAGATTGAGAAAAAAAATTTAGAACATTTCATTTATTGGGGAAGTATTTAGTATCATGGTGTAGTAAGAACCGAAAAAGTTATTGCATTCTACACTGATGAAGCTGAATACCTAGCTCTAGGCAGTTTTTCTGATTAGATTAAGTGGATGAAACTCAAATTTCTAGACTATGGATATCCATTCTGGAATGACCCTATATATTATGCGAGCA